>JAQQPU010002244.1:9885-42616 GCA_029168905.1 Artemia sp. Kazakhstan ARC1039 | reverse complement strand
AAAACGTCCCCTCTTGATAACCTACCTTGTTATGAAGCAGAAGATCAGGGTACTCACTCTCCATTTCAAATAAAAATTATTTGAATTGGCGATGATTAAGAACTTTGCCTAAAATGGAGTTTATAATGGTAATCGCTAATTCCATAAATTTGCAAATATCTTCCGAAATTGCTTGTGCACGAAGTGCTTTGATGAATGATGCAATGGTAAACAAGTATCTCGTGATTGATTTTCTTTTAAAGTAGCAACAAACCCTTTTTCTTACTTTGGTCATACTTTTGGCCCCGTCCGTTGAAATCAGTACCATTTTTATCGACGGGATTATGATGCTTATCTATACATTCAATTACAGCACTTGCGACACCTTCTCATGGGTCTGACCTTTGAGTGGTGATAACCCTAAAAGTTCTTCTTTAGGCCCTGAATGAAACATAAATCATACAAATAGTGAAACCTGTGCATTTATGTCACAAGTCTTGTCGGCTACTATTTATAAATCCGAAACCAGTTTGAGATCTTCAATATGCTGTGTCTTTATATTCGAACAAATTGTAATTGTTCTGCTTTAATGGTTTTGGAAGACAATGGTAACTTTAATACTCTTCAAAATATCTGCTTTTGTTCTTAAAATCTTTCAACTTAAACACAAAAATATACATGTTCTCGATTTATAGAAGAAATGAATTTATAAAAATAAAATGCAACTTTTTCTTACGAAGTTTTTTTTTTAATGGAAATATTATTGCGCTTTCGTGGATATTGTGCCAGAGCCGCACTTAAAAAACTCCAGAGCCACAAGTGGCTCTGGAGCCTCTGTTTTCTATTTTTTTGAGGATCTCATTACATAAAATGTTCTTATAGAACAAGGTGTTCTATTTACATCACATTGTTTTTGGAACTACATCTTTGCCTAAATTTACTAAATATTCTTTTTGTCGAAATTGTTTTACATCCCTTTTAATTTATGTTTTCAGAAGTTGATGATGCTTTACCAAGTGACATTAAGAAGCAGGTTGACATTTTGGACCCTTTAATGTTTCCCAAACTTGAAGATGGTCCGATGAGCACTTTTCCCACCATTTCTGTATCATGTAAATTTGATCCTGAGTCTCAGAAATTTGGCTCCACATCTATTGGGGATGAAGGTAATCATTTCAGATTTCTGGGATCAACTAAATAGAATAAGAATGGCTAAAATGTGAATTAAAAAATTAAAATCTTAACTCTAACTAGAATACTACTACTTGCGACTGAAAACAGAACCAAGCTGCCCTAAGCCAAGAGACGTACAAATGTCTCTTGGTGTGGGACACAACTCACAGTACAGTCTGATTAGCATATTCAAAAGATCGGAATTTCCAAGTTTGCATACTTTTCTAGGGATCAAGTAAAAAAAACGGCCAAAATATTTCTGTCAGCGGACACTAGAAGTTAAAGGCTAAGGGAAACTGGTAATATTTTCAGAAATAGAGCCCCATTGCTAGACCTGGTAGATGATTACTATTCATTATTTACCAAGGTGGTGTCTAAGGGGAAGAGAACACTGAGTTTGAAACCCCCTCCCGAAATAGTTCTTGGATTCGTAAAATGGTCTTAAAATGCAGGAATAAATAAACAATCTTAACTCCCCCACCTGCAAAAAGATAGGTTTTTTTTAGCAGATAGGATCCCAAGTTCACTTTGCATGTTCAGTTTTTTCTTAGCTTTGCATAACGATCTTGAAAAGTATCTTGAAAAAGAGGAAGATTTTAGAGCCTTGAAAATTTTTAATATATTTTGTGTTATTATTTTGTATAGTCTTTGTATTATATCCTCCTCCATTGCGAGGAACCAACTGAATAACTTTGAAAACAAGAAATTAGAAATTTGATGAAAAGAAATACTTTTTCAAAGTAATTAAGATCTGGATAGAACCAATTTTTTCATACAGCTTTCTGTGTCGGATAGGTGCCCAAAAAAATCTGTTAACAGTTTCTTCGGAAAAAATCTAACAAATCCTTTTCCGTCTTTCGTACTGCCCACATTTCAAAATCATAATTGATCACTGTTATCACTCTAGTCTCCAATATTCTAATCTTGGTTTGGAGACATATCTTTCTATTCTTCCAAACTTTTTTCATTTTCGTAAAAACATCCATGGTTATTCTACTTTAACATTTTCATTACACCCACCATCTTAAGTAATAATAATACCTAGGTGAGTGAAGCTATCCGTTTGATCCAACTTCTCGTTACCCAGTATTACTCTTCACTTTACCTAATTTTTATTCAATGTAACTTAGTCTTTTTAACATTAGTTTTCAAACTTATTTTTGCACCCTTAGCTCTCAGAACCTAAAAAAAACTTTCATTTTGCTTACGTTTTCAACTAGGACAGTCAAATCGTAAGCAAAATCTATGTCTGGGACAAGTTTTACTTTCTTTTTTTGATTCCATGATCTCGTATAGCATTTACGGTGTTCTTTTGAACAGAGCCCATCAAACTGATCCGTATAGATGAGCATAAAACGTAACCTTGCTTGACTCATGAATAAGTACGAACCAAAACAATATTATCAGAGGCAATGTTTTATCGTTGTCTATAGAAAAGGCCATAAGGCTTTAATTTTTCTTTTCCAGATGCACTTCATATGGAAAGTGTGGTGTTATAAACTTGAGAGGGGGTTCATTCGATTGGAAATTGGAAGCTCTAGTGCCATTTTTAAGAATTAAAAGAGATTGGAGTGCAACTTGCCCCCTGGGCCCCCCCCCCCCCTCACGCTGTCTTTTCCTAAAATGCATCCAATCAAAACTTTGTGATAGCCATTTTGTTCAAAATAGTTCTAAAATCAATAATAAAAAATACTCTGGGGTCAAAAAAATCCCCCAGAGTCTGGAGGCACGTGTTGAAAGTTATTCCCTGGGTGT
Source organism: Artemia sp. Kazakhstan ARC1039 (assembly GCA_029168905.1). NCBI lineage: Eukaryota > Metazoa > Arthropoda > Branchiopoda > Anostraca > Artemiidae > Artemia > Artemia sp. Kazakhstan ARC1039. Next base: position 39,709 of record JAQQPU010002244.1, on the reverse strand, counting down.
ATATAAGGTTTATATGGAAGGGTTGGTCGTATAAACTTTGGAGGGGCTCATTTGATTGGAAATTTAAAAATCCTTTTCTTCTTTAAGAGTCAAAAGCTATAGGAGGGGAACTAGACCCCCGCCCCTTCTTTCCCCAAATGAATCCGATCAAAATATTCAGATATCTATCTTTTTTTCAAAACAGATCAAACATCAGATAACAGAAACTCCTGGGTTGACACAACCCTTCCAGAGCCTGGATGCACTTGTAAAGGTTGTACCCTGGGACTCAAAGTTTTTATAGAAGGGGTGGTCGTATGAACCTTGGAGGGGGCTCATTTGATTGGAAATTGAAAGTTTTAGTGCTCGTATTAAGAGTGAGAAGTGATTTGAGTGCAACTAGCCCCTTCCCCCACGCCCTCTTTTCGCCAAATGCATCCCCTTTAGCCCATTTTGTTAAAGATAGTTCAAAGATTAGAAAAAAAGTTGCTAAGTCTATTTTACATCAAAATAGCTGGGCTAAAGAATTATAGAATATTTGAGAAAATAAATTACTGAAATTACTAAAATTCAATGACCATTCTGTGTTTGATATTAAGTTAACATGAGGAATTAAGTAATGGCTTAACATTGACATTAAGAAATGGGAAATAACATGAGAAAAACGTTGGTTAATTAAGCAAAAATCCCTCAATTTAAGTAAACTAATTAAAACAGATCCCTAATTTGAAGAGAAAGTTTCTTTAATACATATGCAAGTTAATGCTCAGCATTCATTTGTCTTCCTCATAGATCTATATAAAAATTTGATGAGAACAAATTATGACGTCAATTCATAATTTGGCTGCTCGCTACTTCTACTACACATACTCTTAAAAATTCCCTTTGAAACCAACTCACCTTATGCCAACACAGCTATGCATGGGCCTCCTCCATACCAATTTATTTAAAGCCTTCCTCTTTACAACCCCCTCCTTAAAGACATTTCCCTTCCGTCTTTCCTTGTGACATCTCCCTTCGGTGACAACCTTCTTTTGTCTTGCCCTAGATGGTTGGGTGACAAGGACGATATTTGAATTTCTCTTGTTCTTTGTCCGCCATATGTATCATAGTCATTTCAAGCTTTCTCTTATTATAGCCCAACAAAGTGAAGTGGAACCAAATTTTCGAACAGCTACCGTCAGTTAGATTGATACCCAAAATAATCTATAGGTTTTATCTCTAGAAAACATCTAGCAGATCTCCTGCCTATTTTGGAGTTACAATTTTTCAGAGTCATATTTGACAATTACCATCATTATAGCTTCTAATATTCTATTATTGGTTCGCAGACTTATCCTCCTATCGTGACCGTATCAGACCAATAGTCCTAGGACATCGAGAGAGGGCTCATTTGAACATTAGTTAAAAGTTCTATTGCTCTTTTTAAGGGACAAAAAGATTGGAGCACAACTATCCAGCCTCCCAAATCCCATATCCCCCAAAATACTTCAATCAAAATTTTTGCTATAAAAATGAAGTCTTAATTCATGGATAAGATAGCTAGAAGAGTCTATAGTCATACCCGCGTCTTCTTAGCATTCTTATTTCTTCTCTTTTCCTTATTATTCTTTCTTATTATTTCTTTTCCTTATTTTCCTTTGCTATTCCTTCTTTCCTTCCTTATTGCAAGATTAATTAATTTATTAATTTACTTCCTTATTGTCTCTCCTTTCCTTGCAATAAAACGGGAAAAGATTATCCTTGTAAACGTGAATCTCTTCAAGTTTCAAATAAATCATGGTTGCAGGGATAGCTGAAACCTAGTAAAGTAAGAAATATAAAAGGTTGTTTTAAATGAGCTTGTTGTATTTTTTAGTAATATATGCCTTATTAATGATAATGCCCGAGAATAAAAGATACTTATTACTGTTATCTTATTACTGTTACTTATACACTCAATAAATAATTTTTTTTTACTTTTATAACTAATAAATCAAATAATTTTAACATTTTGATTGCTAAATATCAGTATATGTATATTAAACTGACAATGCACATTCATTTTTATTTTTTCAGCAAAATTATGTTATGGCCTTGGGAAGGCATAGGGGTTTTGAGCCCCACTCATGTTAATTCTGCTCGCTTTGAGTTTGACTCGGTTATTTATTATAATTTCTGTTCGTTTCGGGTTTCATTTATTTATCGATGCTGATTTTTGGTAGTTTCACGCTTGGTAGATTATTTTATTTTATTTTTGGTTTAATGAAGTTCTTTCTATTCTTGCAGAAACTTATTTCATGGAAAAAGCTTTTTTAATTAATTTCTGTTCCTTTTATATTCACATAGTCTTTTCAGGGAAAAAGAAAATAATACTTTAAATCTTTTCGGGTTTTTAAGACTTAATAGTTTGGCCTGCTATTTGTATGCTGGAGAAAAACTTTCAGCAATTTTTAACAACATACACCCTTTTAAAAATCCGGACACAAATAGTAGTGTTTAATTTAGTTTCATACCTCCTCTAGTTGACCTGAAATGAAAACTTGATACCATTCGCAAAAAAAATCTGTTTCCTTTCTTTTATAGCATGGATACACTTACGCTATTTTGATTTGGTTAAATTTGAAGAGCAGAAGTAGCACTGAAATTTGAACATAATGCCCTCAGTCGTTCTTGGGAAACTGCTGAGATGCCTTATTAGGAATTAGCATTAACACAGTGCATTTTGATTTAATCTTAAGGCAAAATTTAGTTTTTAAACATAATGGGCAAATGGTAGGGTGGTCGTGGGAGGGGGATTAGTTTCCCTCCAATCACTTTCGACTATTAAAAAGGGCATTAGCCCTTTCTATTTTCAATCAAATGAGCCCTTTTTGAAGTTCCTACGACAACTCCTTCGATACGAAGTGCCCTGGTATAAAAAAAAAAAAAAAAAAAAATAATAATAATACATTGTACCCACATTGATCTTTACTATAAAAATGACAAGGTTTCCAATCACTTTCGACTATTAAAAAGGGCACTGGCCCTTTCAATTTCCAATCGAATGAGCCCTTTTGAAGTTTCTACGACGACGCTTTCAATAAAAAACCTTATAAGCTCCCAAGGCATAACTTACAACCCTTACCCTGAGGGCTGGGTTGTCATCCTCAAAGACCTAATTTCCAGATGTTTCAACTACGTTTAACAAAATTGCTATCTCAAAATTTCGATTGGATGTGTTTGGGGAAATGGTGGGCGTGAGAGGGGGGTTAATTGCCCACCAATCACTTCCGACTATTAAAAAGGGCACTAGCCCTTTCAATTTCCTATTGAATGAGCCCTTTTTGAAGTTTCTACGACAACGCTTTCTATAAAAACCTTTTATGCCCAGGGTATAACTTACATCCCTTGCCCTGAGGGCTGTGAGGGGGTTGTCATACTCAAAGACATAATTTCCGGACTTTCCAACTAAGTTGAACAAAATGGCTATCACTTTCGACTATTGAAAAGGGCACTAGTCGTTTCAATTTCCAATCGAATGATTCCTTTTTGAAGTTTCAACGACAACGCAATTATTATATTTATAGTTTAATAATAAATTGCTCCATACTTACCGAAAAAACCATGTCCTGTCAAAAAATCCAAAAATCCATGCCTAGAAAAAAAATCCCAATGTGGCTTGTAATCCTACAAAAATCATCTGAATTGTGTTTTCTAAACCTAGAATTAAATTAAAGCTGACACAAAACAAAGTGAAGGAACATAATAATGTTCCTGTGTTTTAACTGTTATATAATTCTCCTGGTTAAATTTTAAATATTATTTTCTATTATTTCTATGAAATGAAACAGATTTTTAAAGCATAAATCCCAATCATCCAATGATTCTCGATATAATTCATTTTATTACTACTTTTAGCTGTTTTATTGTCGTTTATCTAATTTTATTTCCTTTTTAGAACTAATGAAGTCAACTATCTGCAGTATTGGTGATGAAACTCCTATCCAGTGTGACATATGTAAGAAAACTTTTACTCGGTTGGAAAATTTGACTAGACATAAACGAGTGCATACAGGTGAAAGACCCTTCCAGTGTTATATATGTAAGAAAACTTTTGCTCGGTCGGAACATTTGACTGGACATAAACGAGTGCATACAGGTGAAAGACCCTTCCAGTGTGATATATGTAAGAAAACATTTGCTGAATCTGGAACTTTGACTAAGCATAAACGAGTGCATACAGGTAAAAAGCCCTTCCAGTGTAATATATGTAAGAAAACTTTTGCTGAGTCGACAACATTGACTAGACATAAACGAGTGCATACAGGTGAAAGGCCCATCCCGTGTGATCTTTGTAAGAAAACTTTTACTCGGTTGGAACATTTGACTAGACATAAACGAGTGCATACAGGTGAAAGACCCTTCCAGTGTGATATATGTGAGAAAACCTTTACTCAATCGACATCTTTGACTTATCATAAACGAGCGCATACAGGTAAAAAACCCTTCCCGTGTGATATATGTAAGAAAACCTTTGCTCAGTCGACAGATTTGACTAAACATAAACGAGTACATACAGGTGAAAAACCTTTTCAGTGTGATATTTGTAAGAAAAGCTTTGCTGAGTCTGGATGTTTGATCAGGCATAAACAATTGCACACAAGTAAAAAATGCTCTTAGTGTAATATATATGAGAAAAGATTTTTTGAATTGAAATCTTTGCATAAGATCCAATGAGGGCGTACCGGTAAAAAACCCTTTAGATTGCATATATAACAAATTTTGATCCAAGTCACTAAAGTGCAAATTCCAACATGCATATATCAAAGTGTTATCCATAAAAAAAAACATTCTCTGCATCAAGCTCTTTGAATAAGCACAAAAGAATTCTTAGAAGTGAAAAAGCTTTTCAAATATTATAGATTTCACATTAGGCTCGGTACAAAACTTTACAAATTTTATATGCATTGTTGGAGCGACCATCCTATGTTGTTTTATGATTGGAGGATTCAGTTAAACTTCCATGAAATTTTCTTGGGGGGGGGGGGCAAGCACACAATTTATCAATTGTCACGCGTCGGCTCTATTGGGGCTTGGAATTTAGGAATAGATTTTTCCGTTGGTGAAGATGTATTCTTAATTAGTCTTTTGAGGGATTAATTAAAAAAAAACTTTCCGAAAAATAAGTTTTTCAAAGAAAAGTAAAGGCTATTTTAAACTTAAGCTCAGCAGATACAAATACCTGTTAAAATTCAAACTCAAAACGACCAGAAAATACTATTAAAGTATAAATGAAACCCAAAACGAACAGAAATCTAATAAAAAATCATAGCAAAAAATATACAACAAGTAATAATATAAATGAATAAATAGATCTTAAAGCGAGTAATGATTAGATTGAATATGAAAATCGAACTTAAAAAAAAATTCCTATTGAAGTATAAATGAATTAACATGAATGAACAGAAATTGAATTAACAATCAATGCAAACAAACATACAATAGATATTAATGTAAATTAATAAATAAATCTTAAAATGAGTGAAACTTAAATGGAATATACAAATCAAGCTTGAAACGAACAAAAATCACTACAAACAAGAGTTTGGGTATCACCTCCTTCTCACACTGTAAAAGTCTAAAACCTACTGTGTCATTGGCGCTTTACCGAAAACCAATTTTATGACAAATATTGTCTTTTTTACTTAATATTGAAAATAAACATTAAAATTATACTAATATTCTGAACTGATGAGCTTTCAGCAATTAATATCATTATACATCAAATATTCAGTTTAATTTATTAGCTCTTTTTAAAGTTGTTGAAGACGAATATAGTTTCACTACAAACAAGTGTTTGGATACTGCCTCCTTCCTTAACTGTAAATAAAAACCAAAAGCCTACTGCGTCATAGGTGCTTAACTGAAAACGAATTACTTTACAAATATTTTCTTTTCCAGTTCTTACAGCATTGAAAATGAAAACAAAATTACAGTGAAATAAGTTCTTGAACTTATGGATCTTTCAACAATTAATATCATTATAAATCAAATATTCAATTTGATGTTATCTATACTTTCCAAGACTCTTCAAGACGCATACAGTTTTCAGTAAAGCGCCAATGACGCAGTAGGTTTTATACTTTTACAGTGAGAGAAGGAGGTGATACCCAAACTTATGTTTGTAGTGATTTTTGTTTGCTTCAAACTTGATTCAATTTAAGTTTCACTCGTTTTAAGATTTATTTTTAAATTTACATTAATATCTTTTGTATGTTTGTTTGCATTGACTGTTTATTTAATTTCTGTCCGTTTTAAGTTTCATTTATACTTAAATAAAAAAAAAATTCGTTTTTAGCTTGATTTTCATATTCCATCCAACCATTACTCGCTTTAAATCTATTTATTCATTTATATTATAACTTGTTGCATGTTTTTTGCTATGATTGTTTATTTAATTTCTGTTCGTTTTGGGTCTCATTTATTCTTTAATAGTAATTTCTGGGCGTTTTGAGTTGGAATTTTGACAGGTAATTGTTAATGCTGAACTTAAGTTTAAAATGGCCTTTACTTTTCTTTGAAAAAATTATTTATCGGAAAGTTTTTTTATTAATTAATTTTTGTTCGTTTTTGATTGCAAAAAGTTTCAAGTTTTTAAAAATTCCTTATTTCATAATCAAACTTTAAAAAAAGTAATCAAATGTTTATCTAAGTATCAAAAGTGGTATCAAAGTAACAATATCAAAGTGAAAAAATGGGTTTGTGTCAACCTCGGAGTTTTGTTATTTGATGTTTGCACTATTTTTAACAAAATTGCTATTTCAAAATTTTTATCGGATGGGTTTGGGGAAAAAGGGTGTTTGTGTGTGTGTGTGGGGGGGGGGGGGCCTAATTAACCTTCGGTCTCTTTTGACTCTTTAAAAGTGAACTAGAACTTTCTATTTTCAATCAAATGAGCCCTCTCTGAAGTTTATACGAGCATTCCCGCTATAAGAACCTTATATATCCCTAGAGTATAACTTACAACGCCTCTCCCTGGACCCTGGGGGGCTTTTTTGACCCTGGAGTCTTAATATCCAATGGTTAAACTATTTTTAACAAAATTGTTACCTCAAATTTTTATTGGATGGGTTTATCCATCCGATAAATCCAAAGGAGTGGAGGACGGGAGGGGCTAGTTGCCCTCCGATCTTTTTTCACTCTCAGAAAATGAACTACAACTTTTAATTTCTATTCAAAATGAACCCTCTCTGAAGTTTATACGAGCATCCCTTTCATAAGAATCACATATGTCCCCAGGACATAGCTTACAGTGCATGCCCGTCGGCCCTGGGGGGGTTGTGTCGACACCGGAGTTTTTGTTATCTGACCTTTGAAGTATTTTGAAAAAAGGCTCTCTCAATGTTCTTATCGGATGGGTTTGAGGAAAATAGGGCGTGGAGAGGGAGGCTAGAAGCCCTCCAATCTCTTTTGACTCTTAAAAAGTGAATGTGAACTTTCTATTTTCAATCATATGAGCCCTCTCCGAAGTTTATACGAGCATACCTTCCATAAGAACTATATATGCCCCCAGAGAAATACTTACAGCGCCTCCCTGGGCCCTGGGGGGGGGGGTTGTGTCGACACAGGAGTTTTTCTTATCTGACCTTTGAACTATTTTTAACGAAATGGTCATACATAAAGGAGTTTTTTTTATATGATCTCTGAGCTATTTTTAACAAAATGGCTACCTCAAGTTTTTATCAAATGTATTTGGGGAAAAAGGGCTTGGGGGGCTAGTCTCCCTCCAATCACTTTGGAATCTTAGAAAGGGCTCTAGGACTCTCGATTTCCAATCGAATGAGCCCCATGTGAAGTTTATACGACGACCCCTTCCATACGAAGTGCCTCTGGGAAAGAAATAAGTGGAGTGTGGGTGGAGGCTAGCTGCCCTCCAATCACTTTTGGCTCTCACAACTTTCAATTTCCATTCCAATGAGCCCTCTATGAAGTTTATACGAGCATCCCTTCCATAACAATCATATATGCCCCCAGGGCATAACTTACGACGCCTACCCCTGGAACCTGGGGGGCTGTGAAAATTTTTATCTGATACATTTAGGGCGTAGAGGGGGGGGTCTAGTTGCCCTCATATCTCTTTTGACTCTTAAAAAGTGAACAAGAACTAACAACTTCCAATCAAATGAGCCCTCTCCGAAGTTTATACGAGCATCCCTTCCTAAAACTATACATGTCCCTAGAGCTTTACTCATAACGCCTGCCTCCGGGTCCTGGGGGGTTGCGTCGACACGGAAATTTTTCTCATATGACCTTTGAACTATTTCTAATGATATGGCTATTAAAAAAATTATATCGGATGGGCTTTGGGGAAAAAGGGTGCGGGGGGGGGGGCTAGTCGCCCTCGGATATCTTTTGACTGTGAAGAATTTAACTAGAAGTTTTAATTCCCAATCAAATGAGCCCTCTCTGACGTTTATACGAGCATCTCTTTCATAAAAACCATGACAACACTATACGCCCCCAGGACAACACTTACAACGCCTATCCCCCGGGCCCTTGGGGGAATTTTGTTATCAATTTTTTTAACAATTTCCAAAAAACTGGCTAGCTCAAAATTTGTAGCAGATGGGTTTGGGGAGAAAAGGGCAAGGGGGGGGGGCTAGTTGCCCTTAACTCTCTTGACTCTTAAAAAGTGAACTAGAACTTTCAATTTCCAATCAAATGAGCCCTCTATGAAGTTTATACGAGCATCCCTTTCATAAGAACCATACATGTCCTTATGGCATAACTTATAACGCCTTCCCCTGAGCCCTGGGGGGTGGTATTGACACCGGAGTTTTCCTTATCTGACCTTTGAACTATTTCTGTCTCAAAATTTTCATCAGATGGGTTTGGAAAAAGAAAGCGTGGGGGAGGGGGGGGGCTAGCTGCCCTTACGACACCTGAGTTTTTGTTATCTGACTTTTGAGCAATTTTTAACTTAATGGCTATCTCAAAAATTTTATCACATGCATTTGGGGAAAAAGGGGCGTGGGGGAGGAGAGCTAGTTGCCCTGAAATATCTTTTGACTCGAAAAAACTGAACTAAAACTTTCAATATCCAATCAAATGATTCCTTACTGAAGTTTTTACGAGCATCCCTTCAATAAGAACCATATATCCCCCAGGGCATAACTTAAAACGCCTGCCCTCCGACCCTGGAGGGTTGCTTCGACCCCGGAGTTCTCGCTATATGGTTTTAAAACTATTTTTAAAATGGGCTATCTCAAAGTTCATATCGGATTGGTTTGAGGAAAAAAGGGCGTGGAGGGGGGGGGCGCTAGGTTCCCTCCAATTTCTTTTGACTCTTAAAAAATGAACTAGAACTTTCAGTTTCCAATCAAATGAGCCCTCTTTGAAGTTAATACGAGCATCCCTTCCATAACACCCATATATGCCCCCAGGGCATAACTTACAACGCCTGCCCCCGGGCTTTGGGGGGGTCGTGTCGACACCGGAATTTTTGTTATATGATCTTTGAACTTATTTTAACAAAATAGCTATCTCAAAATTTTTATCAGATGCATTTGGGAGAAAAGGGTTTGAGGGAGGGGGGAAGTTGTTTACCCTCTGATATCTTTTGACGCTTAAAAAGTGAACTAGAACTTTCGATTTCCAATCAAATGAGCCCTCTCTGAAGTTTATACGAGCATTCTTTCCATAAGAATCATATATGCCCCCAGAGCATAACTTATAACCCTTGCTCTGAAGACTGTGGGGTGTGTGTCCTGCTCAAACATATAATTTCCAGAACTTCCAACTAAGTTGAATGAAATGGCTATCTCAAAATTTTGATTGGATGTGTTTGGCGAAATGGTGGGCATGGAAGGGATGTTAGTTGCCTTCCAGTCACTTTCGACTATTAACAAGGGAACTAGCCATTAAACTTTCCAATCGAATGAGCCCTTTCTGAAGTTTCTACGACAACGCTTTCTATTTGCCCCCTTGATATGCCCCCAGGGCATAACTTACAACCCTTGCCCGGAGGGCTGTGGGGGGGGGGGTTGTTATCCTCAAAGACCTAATTTCCTGAATTTTCAACTACGTTGAACAATATGTCTATCTCAAAATTTTGATTGGCTGTGTTTGGGGAAAAGGTGGGCGTGAGAGGGGGGTTAGTTGCCCTCCAATCACTTTCGACTATTAAAAAGGGCACTAGCCCTTTGAATTTCCAATTGAATGAGCCCCTTTTGAACTTTCTATGACAAAGCTTTCTATAAAAACCTTATATGCCCCCAGGGCATAACTTACAACCTTTGCCCTAAGCGCTGTGGGGAAGTGTCCTCCTTAAAAATATGATTTCTATTTGGAAATCAACTACTCTGAACAAAATGGCTATCTCAAAATTTTTATTGGATGTGTTTGGGGAACTGGAAGGGGTGTTAGTTGCCTTCCAATCACTTTTGACCCTTAGAAAGGGCACTAGAACTCTCGATTTTCAATCGAATGAGCCCCCTTTGAAGTTTCTAAGACGACCCCTTCCATATGAAGTGCCTCTGGGAAAAAATAATAAATAATTATAAAACATTGGAGCCGTATGGCCTTTACTATAGGCAACGGTATAGCGTTGCTTCTGATCAAACAAGAAGCCAGACAAAATACTGGGCTCAATCCAACTCGATAGTTTTGCAATGAAAGTTTTTTAAGAAGTCACATTTTATGGATGAAGCACGGTTGGCTGAAAACTTTGGTAAAACGGAATAAAATCCTAGCCAGTTAATTCACTGAGTGTTATGTATAAACATTGTCTTGAAAGACTTTTTTATTCTTCATAATGAGAGAAAACATAACGTTGTCTTCTGTTTGAATTTATACTACATTATAAATAGTTGTAAATCACAATATTCTATTGTTTAGATATAAAGAATTTTTTTTCTATATTGTCATATGGAGGTAACTCCTATAATATTCAAACGTTGCTCATCCCTTATGGAATCATTGCTTAAACAACTAGGCTAAGAAAAGTAGACAAATAGGCTACGTTAGGGGGAGGGAATTGTAAAGGCAAGGTTTAATTATTTTCAGTGTTACACAAGTAATTCAACCAAGCGCTATTTTTTCGGAGTTTCCTCTCAAAAGTAGGCCTAGTCTTTATACTGGATTGCCCAAGGGTATTGTTGTACTTATAACAAATTATTAATTAGATTGTCAGTTGAAAATTAAATAGTTTGAGGGAGCCAGTATTTTTTTTTTGAACGAAACTAGGTATTGGAAACAGAAGTTCAATTACCTAAAATGACGATTGTGTTGATCACCGTCATCTAATCAAAGTTTAGAAACTAATAGGTTATCTTTCACCTTGCGATAATATCAAAAGTCCCTTTTTCAATTGGATTGGGAAGATTTTTGTGCAAGAGTCCTGAGATATGGTGTTTTCTAAAAAATGAGATGCAAAACGGAAAAGGATGGCAACATTTTATTACAATAGCCATAAATAGGTTAATAAGAATTACCCTGTTAATGATATTAAAAACGTTAAGAAAATTCATCAAGACGAGCAGGGATAAGCGAGTCAGGATCAGTCCACCAGTCATGAGTTTTGCCAGTTTCTGCGTTTCCCGTGCCATAAAGAATATCTTGAATCATAGCATTGCAATCAATAAAAATTATAGTAGCCTCTTCTTTGCGAACCAACTTAAAAGTTCTCGGTTCAAAGTATACCGTGCCACGGCTACAACCACCTTTTACCTGATTTTCCAAGCCACCCTTTGACTTTTAGTGTTAAGGAAAAAGTTGTTCAGCTAAGAAAATTTCATTTTCCAGTTTTGCCTTCCTTTAAAACATTAAAAGGGAGATCCATAGTTATATTTGACATTGTAAATAAAAGCTTTATACAATTTTCAAAATGTTTGGAAACATTTTACGTCTAATGATGAACTTTAATCCGAAAATTGATTTTCAGATAATACATTTTATAAATGTTTTTTAGATATAAGAGAAGCATGTATTGACAAAACATAAACAAGCAAAAAATAATACTACCTCCCCTAAGAAATAAAGCTTGTCCGTAGGGGAGTATAAAAAACAAAATCCTTAGACTAAAAAGAACATTTGGTAGCCGGCACCGCTAATACCATCACACTAAACAATAAATCTAAAAAAAACATCATGTATTTATTTTTTCTCCAAGAACATAATATCAAAATAACCCCCACAAAAAATGAATAAATTAATTAAAACCCATATTCTACAAAAAACAGTTCCTTCATAGTTCTTCTAAATATAAGAGTTCCAATGATCTGAATATTGTTAGTTAAACTACTGCATTTCCATATACCTCTATAAAAAAAAAAAAAAAAAAAAAAAAAAAAATAGAAAAACATGAACGGAAAGAAATTTCTCTAGGTAAATAAAAGTCAGAATTTCCCCTTTTATCGTGAAAATGAACAGCAGACCTAATGGACAACAGTTCACAAAACAACGAGGCTGAATATTCTGTTGGAGTTCAAAAATAAAGAATAATGCCTAAAATTCACGACGATCTGCAGCCGGAAAATTTCAAAATTGGGTGAAATTTCCGACAGACTGACGGGGAGAAATACATGCTAAAATCCTTACTGTATGATTTTGTAGAACTCTTATTGGTTTTAAGATAAATGGAAAAGTAGAAAGCCAAATACTTGATAAATAAAGTATATAAGGGTATATTAGAGAAAAATAAAGACGACGAAGGACGGATTTAGGGGGAAAATGTTGGAGTTCCTTCATTATACCTGGATTCCTGGCCAGTACTTAACTAGTTAAAGTTACATGTTGCTTAAAAGATAAAGTTCCATGAATTACAAGGTATTCCGCAGACGCAGTCCGTTTTCGTAACTCCATCAGACATATTTAATTTTTTACCCATGGGTAATCGCGAGAAAATAATAAATTTACGGCACTAGAACTTTTGATTACCAATCCAGTGAGCCCCTCCGAAGTTTATACGACCACCCTTTCTGTAAAACCTTATATACCCCCAGGGTATAACTTGGAAACCATGCCCTGGTGGCTGTGAGGGGGTTGTCTTCCTCAAAGACATTAATTTCAGGACCTTCCAACTGCGCTTATCAAAATAATTACCTAAAAATTTTGGGCGTTGAAGGGGAACTGGCTGCCCTACAATCACTTGCCAATTAAAAAAGTCACTATTCCTTTCCCGTTCCAATTAAATGAGCTCCTTTTGAAGTTCCTACGACAACTCCTACTATGCAAAATTCCCTGGTCTAAAAAAAAATAATACATTGTGCCAACATCGCTCTTAACTTAGGCTAATCTATTGCGCTGCCTATGATTCTTCGCCTAAACCACACTGGGTAAAAACGAAAAACACTTCGTTTCTAACTTGAAAGTAAAAAAAAACAAAACAGATTTTCAACGTCAAAACTTAAAACGAACAGAAATTATTACGTAAATGAGGAGGCTGCCTCCTCCTCAATACATCAGTCTTTACGCTAAAGCTTTTTTAGAACATTTCAAAAATCTTATTATTCTTATTAAATTGACATTGTGTTTCAGGATTCGTTCTTAAAGAATTCTGACAAAAAGTCAAGCTTTAGCTTAGAGAGCAAGGTATTGAGAAGGAGCAGCTCTCATATACGTAATAATTTCTGTTAGTTTTAAGTTTTGATGTTACTCCTTACTGTAAATTGAAAAATCTTGCTTTTTGCTTAATTTCTGATCGTTTTTAAATAATGTCGGGGAATCAGGCTCGTCCTCTATGGAAAATTCCTTCTTCTCATGGAAAATTCCTCCATGGAAAGTTATTCCCACATAAAATACCCCTACTAGGAAATTTTTTTCTAGACAGTTCCATTATAACTAAAAAATCCCCCCCCCCCCCAAAAAAAAATCCTGGGAACAGTTCCAGGTGAAAATTTGTTCATAGTTGGAAGAACTTTTATTTGAAAAGACTATTGTTAAAATCATGCCGGAAATTCAGAACTCTGGCAAAAAGCTTTCCCAAAAATACCCCACCCCCTAGTGGAAAGTTACTTCCACAGAAAATGCCCTCTGGAAAATTTATTCCGTAGAAACCTCTCCCTCGGAGAATTTCTCCCGGGGAAAATCTCCCCTCCCTTAGGAAAGATACTCTAGACAATTCCAACCCTAACTCCGATTCCCCCTAACATCTCCAAGTGTAAAATTGAGTCTGCAAAGAGAAAGTAAGACTAATTAAAGAAATCCGTAGAAAAAAATTCTGGCAAATTCCCCCAGTGTAGAACTCCCCCTGGAAAGTTCATACCACAAGAATTTACCCCCCCCCCCCACCATGAAAAATTCTCCACGTGGAAAGCCCCCAAGCATAAAATTCAACTTCTACCCTCACCCGAAAAACGTATGCAAACTCCACAAAAAGGTAGATTTTATAACTTAAAAGACTGTTCGCCAGGGGTCGAGGGGGGGTTATGTTATCTTCAAAGGTATAGTTACGGAGCTTTTTAACTATACTGAACAAAATGTCTATTTCAAAATTTTGATCGAAGGACTTTCAGGAAAAAGACGAGGGGGGTGGGAAGGGGGCTAGTTCTCCACCAATATTTTTGGTCACTTTAAAATGGAACTTAAACTTTTAATTTCTGTTTTTAATTCTCGATATTCTAGGACTATTGGTTTTATGCAATCACCCATGGAAAAAAAAATAAGAAAAACAAATAAACACGCATCCGTGATCTTTCTTCTGGCAAAAATACAAAATTCCACATTTTTTCAGACGAGACCTTGAAACTTATACAATAGGGTTCTCGGATAAGCTTAACATGATGATATTATTTTCATTAAGATTGTTTGACATTTAGGGGGTGTCTTTTCCCTTTTTCAAAAACCAGGCAAATTTTCTTAGGATTGTAGCTTTTGATTTGTAACACTAAACTTAATGAATCTTATATATTTGGAAGCAGCATAACAAGCCCATTCTTTTGTTATATCTATTGATATCAAAAATTCCTTTTTTTAAGAGTTTCGGTTACTATTGAGCCGTGTCGCTCTTTACTTACAGTTGGCTACCACGATCTGTTTGAAAAAGTCGCCCATAGTTGTATCATCCTATTAATTTTAAAGGGTGAAATTTCAGACCAAGGGCTTTTTGTTATGTTGCAGAGTACTTGAGTTAGGCGAATGAAACTTTCAAAAATGAAGCCAGGGCCAACACTGTGTCCTTCGAAGGAATTGCCACTCTACTGTGTAAACCCTTTCCTGATTTCTAGGACTTGCAACCTATCTCAATGCTTACAAAATGTTTGTAGTGCTAGCTACCGCTGGCACCACTGTTCTTGGTGTTTAGTTACCAGTGTTATACCGGTAGGCCACAACACCACTGGCGTGGTAATATACGGGTGTCCACTTATTGGAGGGGAAAGCCCCGGCCCCAAATTATAATGCTATGCCCGTGTCTACCACACCGGTTCTGCAAATATTGGGTTTGGTACTACCCTATTTACAGTATACCCTGTCCCAGGGTATGGTAACGCGATCGAGTGGTCAAATGGCCACTTTCTAAAGCCAAATGTACCCGCCTTGGGTTACGGCTAGAAAGTCTCTACTCTCTCCTTGGAGGTAACAACCCTCCCTGTCAATATAATAATGACGGTACCTCGTAGCTCTATTCCTACCCTGCCTGGGTTACGGAAAATAGTACACAGTTTGTAGAAAATACCTTACTTGTATTCTTCCAAAAGGGTCACAAATAACAATAGAAATATCCTTCCCCAATCGGGGTCAAAACGCAGACTCCTTCCCCAACCGGGGTCAAAACATAGACTAAAACATAATAATAATTTTTACAGCACTGTTTGTATGGGTGGACCATCACTTGGCCCAGCCAATCAGCTACCTCCCCATTCAAACCCAATTCATCCTCTTAGATTTATCTTTCAATGACTCCCAAACCAGGAATTAAAAAATAAACTTGGTTCACAGCTTACCTATTGCAAAACCACTATCGCTTAGTAACGGAATTTAACCTGTCTTTTGAAATTATACTATAAGCAAATGTAGTTAAGAAAACGAAAACAGGTCATTTATCTGAAAGGAAAAGAAACAGGGGTTGGAACCCCAACACAAAATATTTAATAACTTAATCTTGAGATTTAAATCTCTTTTACATTAGGTTATGAGTTTAATTTTGAAAATACAATTCCTATTATTTCGATGGAGCTTTAAGCCATAAGCTATCAAGTTTTTTTTTTTTTGTTTTAATTAAAGAAGTAAATTCAAAGATCTTTAAAACCTTCCAAATTGAGATTGAGCAAAGGCAGGAAGTTGAATTGACCTTCACTATACCTAATTTGAGCAGTAGAACTATATTATAAGGTTTCACTATTATGATAGAAAGATCATCAAAGGTCAGTGCCCTCTACTACGGATACTAAGAACTTGTTGTAACACGAAGCCACCTGAGCTCAACACCTCTACGCACTCTCTTCCTCCATCCCAATCTATTCATAGCCTCCCTCTTCGCACCCTGTCAAGAAGTTCCTATTTTCTTTATATCTTCCATCGCGACATCTTCCCACCCCATTTGCAGACGACCTGCTTTTTGGTGGGTCTTAGACGGTTGGCCGACAAGAATAATTTGCAAAGTAATTTGCTTCCTACAGAAAACATTCTAGTCTATAATTACCACACTCACTCTTATCACCTTACTTATGGAGGGGCTTAATTAGTTTTCCTAAGATCATTAGGGTACTCAAATATTGACGAAGACCACACTGCCTTTCCATATCAAACAAATACAACTTAAAAACAATAGGGAAATTTTTTCAAGACAGTGCAATTTAAATCGGTGAATATTTCGGCCCTATGTCCAAGGGTCGTCTTCAGCACAACATTACAGAAAAATATGTATAAAAACAAACTTACATTAAAATACGAAGTATAAACTAAAAATGCTTTTAAAAAACCGCTTTTAAAAACCTTTAAAACAACCCTAGTATCCTTACTTCAACGAAGTTCAACCAGGACTGATAAATAAAATGACGAGAGAGGATGAATTCATTCAAACGAAATAAAATGGAATTATTAACTGCAAGTTTTCAAAGCCAATCTTGCTTTTTTAGCAGCTAGTCTTAAAGGCCTTTTTGTAACGGGTTCAATACTATTGTCAATTGGTTTAATAAAATATTTTGTTAGATCATTTTTAATTAAATTTGAGTATAAAGAATTCAGTGAGTATTCTCCTAAGTCTCTATTTAAGGAAATATTTTTATTTATTTTGAGCTTAATTTCGATTGATTCCCGGACCACCTGTTTTATCCCCAAATCACTACTAATGAGAGAAGATTTAAATCTTTTCAAAAATACTTTTTGAAAAATCTTCTCTCATATAGTGTCTTTATAGTGCGGTGGGTGGGGGGAGTGAACTTGCCTTTACCCTTCATTTTATATCTTGTTGTTCATAACTTTCAAAAAAGTCTTTACTCGTCACTGTTTGTATTTTCAGATATTTTAGGGAGGAGAAATTTAAAATCTCGTCCTCAACACCTCGCTCTTTACGCTAAAGTTTTTTATTGTTTTGAAAAATAGAGTTATGAGAAAGAGTCAAACTGTAGCGTAAAGAACAAGGCGTTGATGAGGGGACAGCCGCTTTCATATACGGAATAATTTCTGTTCGTTTTAAATTTTAATGTTGCTCCTTACTTTCAGTTAAAAATCTTGTTTTTTTATTTAGTTTCTGAACATTTTGAATTAATGCAGGGTTTGATTTTTGCTAATCGTACATGAATAATTAAACGAGATTTGCATATTAATTTTACTTTTTTTTGGTTAAATAGCTTTCTCGAAAGTTCTTTAATTTTATTTATGATCGTTTTTATTAGTAATAAATGTACGTTACTTACGAATTAACTTCCATAACGAACTTTTATATTCATATATTTATAATACGTATATCAGAGGGTTCACCCCCTAGTTAATACCTCGCTCTTTACGCTAAAAATCGAATTTTATTCCAATTCTTTAAAAATGACCCCTTAATCACAAAGGCCATGAATTAGAATAAATAGCTCTTATGAAACTACTAAAAATATTTAGCGTAAAGAGCGAGGTATTGACAAGGGGGAGAACCTAATCATATACGTAATAATTTCTGTTCATTTTAAGTTTAAATGTTGCTCCTTACTTTTAGTGTGTTTTTTTTAATTTAATTTCTGATAGTTTTTTAAATAATGCTGGGAAATCCGGCATCCCCTTCATAGCGATGTCCCTTACCCCACGGAAAGACTCCCCACGTAACCCGACCTCCCACTACCAGCGAAAATACCGCCTGAAAACGTCTGTATGCTTCCCAATAACCAATACGATACGTAAACATTGAGCAAAGTTCATAACTTGCAGCCCTTCCCCCGGGGACTATGGCAGATTAAGTCATCCCCACAGACATAGTCAATATATTTTTTAACCATGCTGAACAAAATGGCTATCTCAAAGTTCTGATCAGGAGACTTTGGGGAAAAAATAGCGTGGGAGGGAGCCTAGTTGCCCTTAATTTTTTGGTCACATAAAAGGGCACTGGAACTTTTAATTTCCGTTCGAATCAGCTCTCCCGCGATATTCTAGGACCACTGGTTCGATACGATCACCACTGGAAAAAAAAAACAACAAAAAAACATGCATCTGTGATCTTTCTTCTGGCAAAAAATACAAAATTCCACATTTTTGCAGATAGGAGCTTGAAACCTGTTCAATAGGGTTCTCTGATGGTGTGATTTTCATTAAGGTTCTATAGCTTTTAGGGGGTGTTTCCCCCTTCTTTCGAAAATCAGGCAAATTTTCTCAGGCGCGTTACTTTTGATGAGTTAAACTTAAATTTTTGAAATCAGCATAAAAATCTGATTCTTTTGATGTATCTATTGGTATCAAAATTCTATTTCTTAGAGTTTCGGTGACTATTGTGCCGGGTCGCTCCTTACTACAGTTCGTTACCATGAACTGTTCGAAAAACTTCTTAAAACTGCTTGATAATAAGTGTACAATGTTCTTACCGACGATTTTTGCTGTTTTCTTCCAATATCTTCAGGTAGAACAAATGAAAATTACGCTTGCTCCTAAATGGAGCATCAATAAAGTCAATCCTTTCACATTGAGAACTTTCTTTTGGTCCCTAGAGTCAGTGATTTAACTGGCTAGATTTTTATTCCGCTTTACCAAAGTCTTCAGCCCACCATGCTTCATCCATAAAATGTGACTCTCTTAAAAAACTTTCATTACAAAACTATCCAGTTGGATTGCAACCAGTTTTTCACCTGGCTTCTTGTTTGATTAAATAAAAAAAAAACAAGTTTTTTTTAACTGAAAGTAAGGAACGACATTAAAACTTAAAACGAACAGAGATTATCCCGTATATGAAAGGGGCTGTCCCCTCCTCAACGCCTTGCTCTTTACGCTAAAGTTTTTTTTATTGTTTAAAAAAATAAAGTTGTGTGAGAGTCAAACTGTCACACAAACAAACAGAATAATTTCTGTTCTTTTTAATGTCGCTCCTTACTTTCATGAAAAAAAACTTATTTTGTTTATTTCATTTCTGAACGTTTTGGAATTAATGCAGCTTTGATTTCGGCTCACCGTACATGAATAATTAAAACAAAATTTGCATATTAATTTTACTTTTTTGGCTCAATGGCTTTCTCAAAATTTTGTTCTGACGTAACTTACGAATTAACTTACGTAAAGAGCTTTTATATTCGTATGTTTTTATTACGTATGTTACAGAGTTCACCCCCTAGTCAATACCTCACTCTTTACGCTAAAGCTCGAATCAGAGACTCCTGAATCACAAAGGCCAGATAATTAGAATAGATGGCTCTTTTGAAAGAACTAAAAAAAACCTTAGTGTAAAGGGCGAGGTATTGACCATGAGGCGAACCCCCTCATATACGTAATAATTTCTGTTCCTTTTAACTATTAATGTTGCTCCTTACTTTCAGTTGAAAAAAAAACTTGTTTTTTTTATTTAATTTCTGATCGTTTTTTTAATAATGCTTGGAAATCCGGCGCCCCTTTCATAGAAATGTCCCTTCCCCCAAGGAGAAGATCCACCCCCATAACCCCGACTCCCAATCCCACACCACCACAACCTCCGACTCCCACAACCACCAGAAAAAAAAACCCTCCTGAAACGTCTGTATACTTCCCATTAACCAATACTATATGTAATCAATTGGCAAAGTTCATAACTTGCAGCCCTTCCCCCGGGAACTATGGAGGACCAAGTCATCCTCAAAGACCTTTTTATTAGGTTTTCAACTATGCTGAACAAAATGGCTATCTCAAAATTTTGATTGGGTGACGTTGGAATAAAAAATTAGCGTGGAAGAGGGCCAATTTACCCTCCAATTTTTTTGGTCACTTAAAAAAGGCCACTAGAACTTTTAATTTTCGTTCGGACGACCCGTCTCGCGATATTCTAGGACTACTGGATCGATACGATCACCCCTGAAAAAAAAATAATAAATAAACACGCATCCCTCATCTTTCTTCTGGCAAAAATACAAAAATCCACATTTTCGCAGATAGGAGCTTGAAACTTCTATAGTAGGGTTCTCTGACACGCTGAATCTGATTGTATAATTTTCATTAAAGTTCTATGATTTTTAGGGGTTGTTTTCCCCTTTTTTCAAATATAAGGCAAATTTTCTCAGGCGCATAGATTTTGATGGCTAAGACTAAACTTAATGAAACTAATATATTTGAAATCAGCATAAGAATCTGATTCTATTGATGTAAAAATTCTGATTTTTAGTTTTGGTTACTATTGAGCCGGGTCGCTCCTTACTTACAGTTCGTTACCACAAACTGTTTGATCACTCAAAAGACTAATTAAGACAACATCTTCGCCGACAGAAAAATCTATTTCCAAATTCCAAGCCCCCATAGAGCCGACTTGTGACAATTGATAAATTGAGTGCTTGCCCCCCCCCCACCCAAAAAAAAAAAAATCCGTGGAAGTTTTAACTGAATCCTGAAAATTGTAAGACAGCATAGGGTGGTCGCTCCAACAATGCATATAAAACTTGTCAAGTTTCTAACAAAAAATAATATGTAATCTATAATATTTGAAGATTTTTCGCTTCCAAGAATTCTTTTGTGCTTATTCAAAGAGCCTGATTCAGAAAACCTTTTCCGATATATATTACACTAAAAGCATTTTTCACTTGTGTGCACTTGTTTATGCCTGATCAAACATCCAGACTCAGCAAAGCTTCTCTTACAAATATCACACTGAAAATGTTTTTCATTTGTATTCATTTGTTTATGTGTAGTCAAATTTGACGAATCAGCAAAAGTTTTCTTACATATGTTACATTGAAAGAGTTTTTCACCAGTATGCACTCGTTTATGTCTAATCAATTGTCCCGACTCACAAAAGGTTTTCTTACATATATCACACTGAAAAGGTTTTTCACCTGTATGCACTCGTATATGTGTAGTCAAATGTTCCAGCCGAGTAAAAGTTTTCTTACAAATGTCACACTGGATAGGAGTTTCACCACTACTGCTGCAGATAGTTGAGTTCATTACTCTAGAATTCAACCCAAGAGAATTTAAATTGACACTTGTGGACAACTTCTGTGAAGTAACGTGAGAGGTACCACCCTGTAATACTATTTCAGACTCGTTTTCTGAAAAATGACCCAGTAAAATCAAATGTTCTTTCATGTTATAAATATTGTCTTGCAAACAAATTGGACATCTTCTTGTTTCTCCCATTTGATGCTCAATAAAATGAGCCACAAAGCTTCTATAATCTCTAACTACAGCAGGACAGATATCACATTCTGTTGGTGAAAGTTCTTCACAGCCAGTGTCTATATGAAGTTCTAGTATCAGAGATGAATTCTCTGTCTTTCCGCAGAAGTTGCAACGTAAGAGATTCGGTTGAGTTTCACCACCAATGCCACAAATAGTTGAATTCATTACTTCTGAAATTAGGGGATAAAATAAAATAAAAGTCAATACTACAGCTAAGAGTATTACGTAAATATATTATATTGAGAAACATTGGATGAATGAAAATTTATGATTTAAAAATCTGTTTCATTTCATAGAAATAACAGAAAATAATATTTAAAATTCAACCCGGAGAATAATATAACAGTTAAAACACTTAAAAGATTCTACAATCATAAAGAGTTTAAGAAATTATATTGTACTTATAGACACTTAACAATGTATATAAACCTACACTTAACAGTGCATACACCTAACTTAATACACTTGACACTTAAAAAGTCCAACAAAATATTATACACTTAGATACAATTGACAGCCCATTCCTGATTTTATTTCTTTCTCCCCTCATATTATCTTTTAGAATTGAATTGACCTCAATTTAAGTTTTGGTTTCTTTCTTTTCTTTATCTGTTTGTTCTATAATTCATTATACTACTGAAAATCTTTACACAACAGCAGAGCATTATTTAGGAAGGGGGGGAGGGCAAGCACCCCAGAAGATAAACCGAGGGGGGGGGGGTTAAAGATAAAAAGCCAAGATAATAAACAGAGAAAAATCTTCCGAAAAAAAATTACATTTTTGTTTAATTTAGATTTAACGCTTAAGTAGCTCAGTGCTAGTAAAAGAGGCAAATAAAAGCTTTTTTATGAGCTAAAACCTCATCATAACTAGCGTTGTGGCTTGTCTTAATTGACAGATATTGGTAATAAGTATCTTTTATTTTCGTGTATTATTGTTAATAAGGCATATATTACTAACAAATACAACAAGCTCATTTATCTGAAATTTGAAGAGCTTCGCGTTTACAGGGATAATCTGTTCCCGTTTTCTTGCAAGGAAAGGAGCGACAATAAGGAGGCAAATAATGAAGGAAAGAATAATAAGGAAAAGAGAGGAAATAAGAATGCTAAGAAGAGGCGGGTATGACTATAGACTCTTCAAACAATCTTGTACATGAATTAAGAAATGGTTTGATTTATTCTCCGTCATTTGCTCTCCGCACGCTACTTAAGATGCCTTATGACTGCTGCTGCATCTTTCATGGTAAGGCTCCACCTGAGGTTGTAGATGTAAACCCCACCTGACTCTTAAGCCCCCATACCTTCTCAAGACCAAAACATAATTTTTACTTCACAGAAAATACACTTTAAATGTTTTCACTTTCTTAACTTGAATAAATAGAAATTATCAAAACTTTAAGGAATAAATTTCCATATATATATTTTAAATTGCAAACAGTCATTTTTTTTTGTCCGAAAATAGAAGCCTATTATTCCTGTTTAGGAACCATATATTTTGGTCAAACTATTTGTTTGAGTACTGGGATGTCTTACCCTATAGCCAAGGGCTATATCTGACCCCATTGGGAGGGGGCTTGGAAAAACTGTGTGGCATCAATCATTACATTTTGAAAGAGTATTTAAGAGATAATCTACAGCAAAATTCTAGTTGAGGGGCTTCTTCTGATCTTGGAAAGTTATTGAGTTAGGAGAATGAAACTTCCAGGAAAAAATTCAGAGACTACATTATACTATAGGAAGGTGTTTTCAAGCTCTTGACAAGATATTTATGACTTTAAGGCTATTTTTAAGGCTTTGCAAATACCTTGAAACACTGGTCTTTACCTGTCTTAATCGCTGAAAAATTGATATTTTCCTTAATTTTGTTGTGAGTCAGCTTTTATTTGATTCTAGGTTTAGACAACACAATTCAGATGATTTTAATAGGATTTTAAGCCACATTTGCATTTTTTTTTTCTAATTTAGAACAGTTTTTTTTTGTAAATATGGAGCAGTTCTGGGAACGTCAACTCCTTTCCTTGCAACTTCAATTTTAAGCATCTTTGGACCCTTGAAAATGATGGTTTCTTTCTATGGTTTTTGGGTATAAAAAAGGTTAAAATACTGTCCACTGTGATAATTTTGTTTTACATTGAGGTGAAATGACAGTTTTAACCAGCTGAACAGGATAATTAAAAAACATTGCAGAATTGTTTTTGAATTTTTTTTTTCGTTATAATGAACTAGTAAGTTTGAAACATATGCTTTAGCCCTTTTTTATATCCAAAAACTATAGATAGAATTTATTATTTTCAAGGGTTATAAAAGGACTTAAATTAAATATGCAAGAAAAGGAATT
This sequence comes from Artemia sp. Kazakhstan ARC1039, assembly GCA_029168905.1. Lineage (NCBI taxonomy): Eukaryota > Metazoa > Arthropoda > Branchiopoda > Anostraca > Artemiidae > Artemia > Artemia sp. Kazakhstan ARC1039. The sequence goes on along the minus strand of JAQQPU010002244.1, from coordinate 15,663 downwards.
ATCATATTCAGAAGAAGCCTAAAAAATTCACTTTATTTGTAGGTCTTTTAGATGAACTGCTCAATATTTACTGGTTGATTAACTTGTTTACAACATTACAAATCAGGTTTTAGGCAAGTTATGAGGCTTAATACAATTTTCTTGGGACTTGTGCGGCTTGTAGATCTATTTCTGATAACTTCATTTTTATAACACAAATTTTGTGTAAGTTTATCGAAGTTCGATGCCATTTAGAGAGAACAGGGAGAACCAGATACTTTAAAAGGGTGGCCAGCGTTTATCGTATCTTAAATTATCCTCAGCATATTTCATTTGAAAACAGACTTAAGCTCTAATCATCTTTCCGATCACTTCAGAAACCCCCCCCCCTTCCACAGGATTTTTTTGCAGAAATCAAATCACGCCAAAAATTCCCCTGGAACATCTCCACATACAAAACAAACCTGACAAAGAGAAAGTAAAACAAATAAAAATAATTTCAAATGTCAAATCCCCTTAGTGTAAAATTTCCAGTGAAAATTTCTCTCTCCAGGAACAAAATCTACAAAAAACCTATCCCAAGCATAAATCTCCCCGAAATCGTGTATACTTCCCAATAACAAATACTACACATAAACAATGGGCAAATTTTATAATTTAAAGACCCATCCGCAGGGGCTTCAGAGGGTTGTGTTATCAAAGGCATAGTTTTGGAACCTTTCAGCCTTCCTTTTTATTTTTGTTCTTGTGATTTTATCTACGTTTATCTACTCTTTTTTCTCTTTTTGTTGTCTGAATAACTGAGTGGAAATTTTGGCCTAAACAGTTGTATTTTTCTAGGTTATACTTTGATTTCATTTATCTAAATATTGAACATTTGCAACTACACAAGTTAGAATACTGGTAATGAAGACGAGTGTTCAACTCCATTCTAGTTAAGCACACTGAATTGATTTACCTGTCAAAGCATTTGTAAATACAATCCTGGAATATGGTAGCATTTTAATTAAGGAAAGTCTTTTGAAGCATGCAAAATAGTTTTATATTGTTCTCTTTCGACTATGATTAAATTTGCCTTTGCAATTTGCCTATGATTAAATTTTCCGTTGGATGAGTGTCTTCTGACAGATTCTTTGACTAATAATTTGATTGTTTTTAAGTGCTTATAAACTGTCAATCCTCCATGTGTCGTGAATGGCAATGAATTATCTTTGTTCTTTTTTGTTATAAATGTATTCCTTTTGGAAGGCTTATACACACTTAAGAACAAAAAAATTACATTGGAAATTAGCTCAAAATGTGGGATTTGAGAATTGTTTTTGTAGACCAAGCTACACGGTTTTCTCTTTTTATTACAGCTTACTTGAATTCATTAAAAATAATCCAAGATTTAATTGTGAATTTCAGTTGCCTATATTTCAATAAAAACTTTTGGATTTTCACTTATCAGTGACATTGACTGTTCTTTATTTACAGCTTGTTAGTACGAGCTTTTTTACCAAAAGCTCGATAGAATGTGAAGGCAGGAGGGGAGATTTAAAAATCAAATCAGTTTTAGGGTCATAATTTTCACGGCTTTAGAGGTAAACTGGCCCGAAAACTTCACCCCTAGAAATTTTTCTTCTCATGGAAAATTCTTCTGGTGGAGAATGTATTCCATCAGAAATCCCCCCCCCAAAAAAAAAATATCTGTAAACTTTTTATAAGAAAATACTATAAGTAAACAAATGACAGGGCCCAAGAAAAAGCCATTTAACCATGGGCTGTATACGTTCAGGTTATCCCGAAACACTTGGACTTTTAAACTATGCTGAACTGAGTTATTTTGTTACTTAAAAAGGGCACTAGAACTTTTAATTGTCGTTTGAGTGACTCCTCTCTGGATAATTTAGGACCATTGGTTGTTCGATACGATTACGTCATGGGAGCAAAATAAGCACGCCTCCGAGATCTTCATTTTGACAAAAAAAAGAAAAGAAAAAAGGCTGCTAAATTGGGATAACAATCGTTTGCAATGCATTAAAATACTTTAGTTTTAAAAATTGAAAGGCAGACGGATGTGTAACCTCTCTTATATGTGGAATATTTCTTTTCCATTTAAAGTTTTAATGTTGCTCATAACTTTTATTTAAAAAAATAGGTTTTAAAATTTAATTCACGTAGTTTTGGAAAAAAAAGCCTGAAAATATCCCCCTCTCTTTTTGTGGAACATTACCCCCTGAAAATAAAAAAAATCCTATAAAATACTTATAAGATCTTTAAAATTGAGCAAAAGATTTTTAAGTCGTTTTAGCAGCTAAAATAGTTTTGCCAATGCCTTACTCGGACAAGACCAAATCTACGGTGCTTGGAAGAGAAAAATTACTATTTTTCTAAGAACGGTAAAAAAATCCTTTGAAATTTATATTCTAACCCAGGCTAATCAGCATGAATACTTATCTCCATTATAGCATACTGCTGTAATTGTGTCGATACGGTTGACTTATGATCTATTAATGACGCTAGTCGGCACGTAAGTTTGATCAGCGACAAGAATCAACAGCCATTTAAACCAACCTTCTGGTCAAGTTTCACTGACCTTTGTAAGATTCAGCAAACGCATAAATTTTTTTGCTATCATCGGCTACAACCCAAGATATTGTTTAATGTGTTTTCCTCTATTGGGACTATTTCTAGTAAAATACTCTGGGAAGCTAAAATCGTACTAATTCTAGTCAAGCTAATTAATCAAATCTATTATTCTCTTCTACGAAATGGTATCAACCCCATACTTTTGCCTCCCAATTTTAATCTCGTTTCATCTGATTTATATTTTCTAATATCTTACCATTTCCATTCTAGGTCCTTTAGTCTGTAGAACTCTTTCTAAGTATCTGAGTTTGTCTTTGTTTGAATTCTAGATTCTTGACGCATGTGTTCCAAACATAACTCAAATCGGCCAGCATCTTCAGTCGGCAATTCTTCAAACGCATTTTAGGCTTTACGATTTAAGTTAGATTGAATTTTTGCTACCCAGTCTTATTCTGGTCTACCGTTTAATTCAGTTTTTTTTCCGCGATTGGAGATAAACAAATATCCATCTTCGTTTTCCATTATTGGTTGGAGGATTACCGTACGCATTAAATCTATAAGAAATTTTCGTTGAGGTGCTTGGAAGCTCTTCCTATGATTATGTCTATTATTAGCCTCTTTTTCTCCGTTTCCCTGTCTTTCGCGTAATTCCGTAAAATCTACATTTTAAAATTTTAGCGACCCACGACCCAATGTTGAGGATATAAACATTTAAATGACAAAGGAATAATCGTTGAATAAAGTATAGAAAAATAAAAAGAAGTGACGTACTTAATAAAATAACAAGATTAGAAATTGGAGTTGAAATAGAAATAAAAAGATTAGAGATTGGGAAGCCATTGTAATGTAAGTGGTCAAGTGAAGTTCAAGTAAGTTTATTATTAGTAAAGGTGGTGGATGCAATGAAAATGTTAAAGAAGAAAAGACAATGCCCAGGGTGTTTTTGAGAAAATAAAATTTGGAAGAATAGATGAAAAATACGTCTCCAAACCAAGAATAGAATACTGGAAACTACAGTGATAACAGCGGTCAAATATCGCTCTGAAATGAGGGCGTCGTCCCCTGATGGTGGGAACGCATTCAGTAGTAAGTAATAGCATTCAAGTTAGAGTTTACTCTTTCTTTTTCTATATTACGTTTTTTATTAATTCTATTAATTATTAATTCTATATTACTAATATTTTACTTTTTCTAGTCAAATTCTAGTCATTGTTATCTTATTAAGTTGATCCCGGAACCCTTATTTGTTTACCTAGATCACTGATAGATGTCGAGCCAAATTCCTGAGACTCAGGTTCAAGTTTACAAGGTACCAAAATGCTGGGAAAAGTAGTCCTCGGACACTCTTCAAGTTTGAGAAACAAAAAAGGGTCTGAAATGTCAACCTGCTTCTTAATGTCACTTGGTAAAGCATCTTCAACTTCTAAAAACATAATTAAAAGAGATATAAGAGAAGTTTGACAACAATGTATATACATTTTACGAAAAGACAATTCAGTAAATTCAGACAAAGATGTTGTTCCGAAAAAAAGGTTATGCGTATAGAACACCTTCTTCTTTAAAAAAATTATTTGATAGATTTGATTATTCAATCAAATAAGCTTCCTCTAAAATTTATAAGGCTGCATTTTCCATAAAACCTTATATGCCCCGGGGTCTAAGTTTAACCCCTTGCCCTTGCCCTAGGGCTCTGGGGGTTTTATCCACCTCGAAGGCATTGTGACATAATCTTTGGGCTATTTTGAGCACAATGGCTATGTCAAATTTTAGCTCAGATACTTTTGGGGAAAATAATACGTGGAGGGGGGGGGGGTCCCTTAAGAGTCATTTTTGACTCTTAAAATGGAGAACTAGAACTTTCAATTTCCGATTAAATGATCTTCCTTCAAAGTTTATAAGACCATCCCCTTCCATCAAACCTTATATGCCCCTGGAGAATAACTTACAACCCTTGACCCCGGGATTTGCAGGGTTGTGTCAACCCCAGAGACACTGCTATATGATCCATGAATTATTTTGAACAAAATGGCTATCTCAAAGTTTTGATCGAATTTACTTGGAAAAAAGCGCTTGGGAGGGCTAGTTACCCTCCGACCAATTTTGAAACTTAAAATGGAACTAGAACTTTCAATTTTTAATCAAACGAGCCCCTTCCAAAGAGTATACGACCACCTCCCATACAAACCTTACATGCCCCTGGAGAATAGCTTACAACACTTACCCCAGGCTCCAGAGGGTTGTGTCGACCCCGAAATTTTTGTTATCTGATATTTGGACTATTTCGAGCAAAATCGCTATCTAAATATTTTGGTCGGATGCGTTTGGAGAAAAGAGAGCGGGGGGGGGGTACTAGTTGCCCTCCAATCACTTCGCTCTTAAGGAAGAAACTAGAAATTTCAATTTACAATCGAATGAGCCCCCTCCAAAGCTACGACCACCCCTTGCATAAAAACCTTGCATTCCTCCGTGAAAGATTTTTTGATCTTTTAACTATCTTTAAGAAAATGGGTATCTCAAAATGTTTATGGGATACATTCGGGGAAAAGAGGGCATTGGGAGAGGCTAGTTGCCCTCCGATCACTTCTCACTCTGAATACCGGTGCTAAAACTTTCAGTTTCCAATTAAACGAGCCCCCTCCAAAGTTTATACGACCACCCCATCCAAAAAAACTTACACGTTCCAAGGTATAACTTTCAACATGTGCCCCCAGGCTCTCGAGGGTTTGTGTCGACCCTAGACTTTTTTTTTAAATTGATCTTTCAACTATCTTTACATGGGTTAGACGGGATGCATTTGGGGGAAAGAAGGCCTGAGGGAAGGGGCTAGTTGCCCTCCAATCACTTCTAACTCTTAATACGAGCACTAAAACTTTCAATTTCTAATCAAATGAGCCCCCTCCAAAGTTTATACAACCACCCCTTGTATGAAAACCTTATATGTCCCGGGGTACAACTTTTACACGTGCACCCAGGCTCTGGAAGGCTTATATCAACCCAGGAGTTTCTGTTATCTGATCTTTGATCTGTTTTGAAAAAGATACATATATGAATATTTTGATCAGATTCATTTGGGGAAAAAGGGGACGGGGGGGGTCTAGTTCCCCTCCTATAGATTTTGACTCTTAAATAGAAAAACAGGACTTTTAATTTCCAATCAAACGAGCCCCTCCAAAGTTTATACGACCGACCCTTCCATGTAAACCTTATATACATCCAGAGAATAACTTT
>JAQQPU010002243.1:41460-70250 GCA_029168905.1 Artemia sp. Kazakhstan ARC1039 | reverse complement strand
CCTATACTAACAAAATCTAACCTAACTTCAACTTTTACCATCATAGCTTAGCTTGCATAAGACTGAAAAAGCTGACTCGCAAAGCTAATTGAATCCGAGCAAAGAAAAAGGAATTTCGGACATTCACCGATGAATGTCGACATTAACCAGATTTCGGACATTCACGGTAACAGTACCATTGTATGTCTAAATAAAAAGGAAGAAGAAATTATATGGGGTATGAAAACTTATTATTTCAGTTGCTAGACTAGATTACACCAAAGATTCGCCTACGGCAATTTTAAATTCAACTGAAACTCAAAGCTCTACAAGGAAGTTATTGAACAGTCCCCATTTATTATTTTGAGTTTCGCTCTATGAAACTGACTGGTCCAGATATTGCTTGTATCTAAAAAGAATCTATAACAAATTGTTGGGAGAAATCCAAAGAATAGACTCGAATTAAAACGCAGTTTTCGCAGTATCATAAGACCTGCTGAGAAAATTATTATTTTCGAGTGTCGCTCTATGAAACTGACTGGTTCAAATATTGCTTGTGCCTAAAAAGAATCTGTAACAAATTGTTGGGAGAAATCCAAAGAATAGACTCGAATAAAACGCAGCTTTTGTAGCTAATAAGACCTGCTTGTTGCCATTCTGTTCCTAACTGTTAGTGTCTCGTTGAGTTTGTCCACTCTTCAACTTTTCTATCAGTATTTAGCTAGTGATTCCATTCGGTTTCGTTTCTTTTCGTTTCGTGCATACGATGCTGTCGTAATGTTCAATACTAAATGTCCAAATATCTTGAATTAGAAATTGTATGTGATCATAGATTTCTGATTCTTGCGTAATAGATATTATTTTTCCCTGGTTGATAACATCTCATTGCTCGCTGTGATTATTTGTGTTCGACAGGGGGGCTGCTTAGGTCCTTCTCTATTTTTTTTTTTTATTAACGATTTGTGTTTTTTGTTACTGACTGTAATTGAAAAGTATTTTGCTCGTGTTGTTAAAATGTATTGGCCTGAGTAATTCCATGTTCACTACTGCTTCTCTGCTCACTGTTTTACATTATGGAAGTTTTAATTGTAATAATATGGTTGTTTACAGTTTTCGGGGTTGTAATAATCCGTACAGCGATTCAGATAGGAACCTCGATATAACGCTTTAATTCTTAGTTAAATTGTGAAAAACATACAGCTTAGGGGAGTAAAAGCTGGAAATACGTGTCTTCACACCATCAAGTGTTGCTTCCCTAAATTCAGCCTTAACAGTTTTATGACGCCTTGTAAGTCCTTGGCTCGTTCCATTGTTGAATGTGGTAACTTTGTTTGATCCCATTTATAGTTCAGGTAATACACGCATTGAAATAATGCAAAAACGTGCTACCAAGATGAATCCGTATCGTTATCCGGTTTAATAGGCAACTTAATAACGCTTGAAACGTTTAAGGCTATTTTCATTTTCATTTCATAAGAGCAGGAATGACCTTGTTATTGTGTTCCTAATAATTAAAGGCATTTATAATGTAGATCCTAACCAAAGAGTATGGGTAACTTACAAGAGTGAAAACTGGCACTAGTGTCGACAAAAAAAAAACAACAACAAAAAACTCAACGCCATCTAGCGTGTGGGCAACACTTGACTTTTTTCAGTGTAATAATAAGAATAATTAATTCAGTTAGTATAGTTGGTAAAATTAGGGTATTAATAAGTGTCTGGTCTCAGTTCCTGACAGAAAAACGATTACAAGGCTTAAAAAGTCCATGTTTCGCCAGACGCTGATGGCGTTGGTAGTTTTTATTGTCGATGCTAGCGCAAGTTTCCACTCTTATGAGTCACCCATGCTCTTTGATCCTAACATGTTTGCTCAGTGTAGCCATTATTCGTCAATCCAATAGCATCAGTATAATGCTCACCCTAATGGATGGAATAACAGATCTGGTCAGATTTCTTTCGTTGATTGGGTCTATTAGAATTGGAATTTGCGTCCTCCAAGTGTTGCTCAGGCTGTTTTGCTGAATCGTTTAAGAGTAGTTTGGTACAATCGTCATTTTACGACAAAGCGTTCGATTTGGTTTAAACGGTTTGCTACTACAATTTTTTCTTCTTTTTTCTTTATAACTACTTCAAATACCTGTAGCACTTTGTACAGTGTAGTCCATTGGAAAGAGACATTAAGAACAACGATAGTAAACAAAGGAAAAAAATGCAAGAGTTTTCTCCCTTGATCTTAACCTCGGATTAACAAATTATAGCAAAATAAAGAAATAAACTAACTAATATTGGAACATTTGCTAGACAACAAATTAGAAACACTTACTAAGTAAATTATAGAAGCATATGAAAGAAGTCGAGAAATTTTTTTTAATTTGTTATATAGTTCATCAGTTTCCAAATGAAATTACTTCACCAAAGGAAGTATTAAACTTAGCACTTGAGCTCACAAACCAATGTTGGTGTCTCAGACTTGAAACCGGTGCTTGGAATATGTTCCAAAATAGAAGCGATCAACTCTCGCACGAACATCTCCGTTAATGGCCTGGGAAATTTGAACAACAATATGTTCACTTATTTGTTAACTCGATATACCGAGCATTGTATACATATTAAAAAAAAATCCACACAAATAACAAAAAAGAACTTCTAAGAGGACGGCAAATATCCAAGAGAAAAATGGAATAGGAATAAACCCATTTTCCGCTAAATATTAAAACTATTGATTCCTGTCCTATCGTACACTTTTAGACTCTATATTTTGGTTTCCCATATAAGTTTTTCTAGTATCAATGACACTCCCTGTGTTTCAGTTTCAAACATAACGCTCGTACCTAAGCATCGGACAGCGTCACTTTTTTGGAAGAAAAGAAATAAAAAGAGAGAGAGAGAGAGAGAGAGAGAGAGAGAGAGAGAGAGAGACGCTGCCCTAATGCCCTAAGTTTGCCATTTACTTATCGCTTTAAAAGCATAAAAAAAAACACACACACACACACCGACAGAGGGCTGATGTTTCTTTTGACACATTCGCCTTAAACCAATCGACTGAATTTCGACTCTGGTAACAAGAGAAGCTTACTGGGAGGATAAAGATTTTCGTTTCAGCTATTTAAAAGTATTTAACCAAAGCAAAGACTGTCATTTAAGGAATAATAGAGAATTAAATAAACGCGATGAATAGAAAATAAAATCAAAGCCAAAAACTAACAACAAATATTTAAAATCAGTAATCGAGGGAGTTTTATGAAGGCTTATTTTAACCAATTCAGTGAGGTTTACACACATTAAAAGATATATCGTTTTTATAGAACATTCTGAAAAGAAACAGCCAACACAGTTTATAGGCGGGATCCAAGACATCAACCAGAAAAGACCAACATCTTCAGCCATCATGAAAGATTTTAACCAAAACTAACATAGACTCTCGTTTGCATAGGTATACATAGACTCTCGCCGGTAGCAATGTAACAGCATGATAGTTTCCAGGTTTTTGTTTGTCTATCTACTGTTTTATCGCTGCTTGCATGTTCCTTTGGTCGTTTTTCTTATGTCGGCTCTGTTTTATCAGAGAATAACTACTTTGTAATCCCCTCTCTCCTTTTAGGGCTTCTCTTTTTAGAATTGAGGCTAACAAGGCGATAAATTCCTAGTCAAAAGGTTCCTCAAAAGGTTTGATCTCGGTAAAATGTAAGCTCGCTTTGCAGTTGTGGTTTTCTGTATTATTTTTTCTATTGCAAAAAAGGCATAACTTTTTGTGTTAGCTGTGTTTTTGTGATTGGGAACCATCCTTCTTCCAGAAAAAAAGTAAATATGAAAAATCTCTCAAATAAAAATGTGAGTTAATTTTTCTTAGTAAAAATAGCCTAACTTTTAGAAATGTTAAATGAAATGTTTTCTTTAATAATGCCCAAATCCTCATCACAAGCAAGATTTATTTTTCTAGCGAGATCCACGACGACATTAATGATATTATCCTTAGGTCAGCCCTGTTTTATCAAAGCGGATAATCGTATTTTGCAATCCGTAAAAAAAGTTAGTGGTGATTGCAGTGCCTCTTTTTTTTTTAGAATTGACACTAAAAAGGCGATAAATTATAATTTTTTGCCTTAAAAAACAAAACAAAGAAAAACAACTACCTAAGAAAGACAACAACAAAATTAGACAAGGAGGGAGAGAAGTGAATAAAAAGTGGCCAGTATTTCGATAAACTCAAATCATCGCGTAAACTTCTTGTTTGTAGCACATTTTTTTGGCGTTTAGTAACCTCTCGTGCTTACTTGTATGCTTACTTGTATGCTGTTATGACTGATTAACGGATAAAACAGAAAACAAGAAAAAAAAAACACGTACATAAAATAGAAGGGTTTGTTTCTACATACTTTTTCACTATCGCATTTTTTTCTTTTCGTTTTTACAGGGAAACCGACATTGCAGCTGGCAGCTATACATTCCATTTTAATATGAATTCTTTGCGGAAACTTTTGCGAACACAAGCTGATAGTAATCCATCTGCGGCTTATTTCAATGTGGATATATTTCGATACCAGGTAAGTGAATTTTTTTCAACAGTATTATTTGAAAACCTGTCTTACTGCAGTGTTCACGTTTGTTTTAGTTAAAGGAACAGTGCATTTGCGCTCTACATTATACCTGGGACACATAGTTACACTTGCGGATTAAATCAAAATTTTGCGTGACTTCAGTGCCAATCGTGGCACTAGAGCTCAATTTCACTCCTCATGGTGGACAGATCATTCTGAGTAACTTCTTTAAATTGTCTTTCATCCTGTTCGAGGTTGCCCGTAAGATGTAACCAACTGCGTAATACGGAGTCAAATTCGTACGTAATTCATACAGTAGGTTCCGATGGCATCAGGCCGAGATGGTTGAACCATCCGAGGACTTACTGGGCAATCTGGCTTGAGAATAGTACTTGATGAGTAATTGCAAGGAGCTTTTTGTTACTCACAAAATTGTTCCATCGAAGTCCGTTGATTCGACGAAGTTGTTTTGTCTGACATGCGTCTATCACACTCTAGGCTGTGGATTGGAGGGGCCATGTCTCGGCCGTGTCGAGAACGACTGAGATCGCGAATGAGTTATACAGCTCGTTTGACAAGAAAAATGGGACATTCTCTTAACGGCATTAAACCTTCCGACAGAACAAGAAGCTTTTAAATTCAGTCACTCAATTCATGGTAATCATGTATCCCGTTCGTAACTAGTCGAGTTAAACACTATTCAATATTCAACCATAAAGTTTATGGTTGACCAATCAGAGTAAAGAAAATGAAATGAAACTAGAGAGAGAATGAAGATAGAACAGATGGAAGCTTGAAACAATAGTTTGTTTGTAAGATAATCTGGATAATCTTGTTTGTAAGATAACCTGTTTGTAAGATAATCTGGCGAAAGACACAGAGACATAGTAGTAGTAGGCTGTAGTTGGAAACAAATTAATGTCGATACAAGCTTTTCGCATTAATGCTTGCTATTTCATTTTTCCTTTTCTGTAGGACGATTGTGACGTTAAAATCAAGTGGAAACACATCGTTTATAAATCTTGCGTTTTTTTTTATATCAACAGTTGTGAATCTGGCGTTGCTCGGGCATTATATTAAAATAGGGTGGCTCCCAGACACTTGGTCGGAACGCTGGGACGGATTATTTACAAGAAACCTTTCTTAAAAGGTCTCAAGGTGTTTTATTATGGTGCAATGTTTTAGTTGCTTAGGTATTTGAAACCGGAAATTACTCTTTGCCCATCCTTCTAGGTATTGTATTGATGCTCTGACTACGCCTGTATACTTGGACAAGGACGAAGGGTGAAAAATTTCTCCCCAGAGGTTGGCACGAAGAATACTCTCCGACGCCTTCTGGAATTCTGAACCAAAAAATGATCATTTAGGGTGTTAGACCCACCAACTCCACTATGTAAAACGTATACCCTAAGCTGAAAAGATGCATCTCAAGTAGCATTAACTAAGAAAAAATCATTTGTGAGGAAATTTAGTAATGCAATCTGCCGTGCTGAATTGAGCAAAAAGTGTTAATCTCAGTAAAGCATGTGGTAAAGACACGTCTCTTGAAAAAGTAATGTTAGAGTAAGCATTAAAAGTGGGTAAGCTGGATGTAAAACTACTAAACTGCTTTGCATATTGAAGCACACGGGTGCCTTGAGAGGGTGGGTGATTAGACCAGATATGTCTTCTCTCCTCTTTGGAAGTCTTGAAATATGGTATAAATTTCTGTATATTAAAAAAAAAAGAGAAAAAGATGTTTCTCTGGTATAAAAAAGCTTCTTGTCAAACTTTGGTCCCGGCTCCTTCTCAGAAAATTTTCATAGGTACCATTATTACGCATAATGATCAGCTCTCGGAATAAAATTTCAACCTTTTTATCTATTATTATTAAATAATTCATTTAAATTTCTAATTTCTATTGATCACTTCTTCAGGTTCAGACAAAATCTGGCGCCCAATCATGTCCACTTCATTTTGTATCGTTTTGGAAATGCGAGGAGGCAGATACCGGATTACTTATAAAGTACAAATATAACGCCCATGCTTGCAAATCCCCGTGCCCATTAACGAATGTTAATCTTTCTGCTGTTGTCGATGGGGGAGTAAAAAACATGCAGTCTGTTCCAGAAGGTCAATGGTAAGTAACCTATTATGAAGGAATATTTAAGAAAACTATTTTTCTTTTTAAAATGAACCTGGCTTTTTTTTACCAAATATTTTCTGTTATGCTAATGCATCATAGATTAAGGAGTATGTTATAGTGCAGGAGCAAGTGGTTGCTCAAAATTCACTTGCTCTCGGTCCCTCCCACTCCCCTCACCTTCTTTTTTATTTCTTTCTGTCTTAAAAACTTTGTTGGAGAAATGGGAGGAGGTCTTTTAGCATCTAATTCTTTTGACTTTGAAAAGAACAAGGAAATCCAAAGTTAATATTCAAGACAGAGGCCCAATTCTAATAAAGTGTTGTGGATTCTCTGCCATAATAGTTAAACAGTAGAAGAATGCAAACTAAGGTTAGTTTGCTACACTCGCTTCAAGGCAGTAAAATTGAGGCAGTAACATTTAAGTATATTCTGAATTTTGACTGATTTGTATGTATTACGTAAGCATTGGCAAGAGAGCTGCAAGCAGAAAATATTTGAATATTGCTTGCTTGCGTGAATAGTATAAGAGCAGATAGAATTGACGTTTAATTTATGTTTTTCGCTTAGTTCTGAACAATCAAAAGAAGAAATAATGCTAAGTGGGCTATGGAAAACTACATTAGAAATTCGAATTAATATCTTTTAATTTTGGATGGTTTGACTTTACTCTTATTGACCATATTGCTTCGATCAACACAATATTTTTTAGCTTATACCAAGGAATATCAAATTGTTATTTGGAGATTAATATAAATATTTGAAGTGATATTTTATCAAATAATATCATCATTCTGCAATTCATCTTCTTCGAAATATTTCCTTCGTCTTATTTCTATTTTCTAGTAGCTAAACTGTTTCCTTTAGTGTCAGGCGTGATCCTTTTCCTATTACTTCATATTCTTTAGAAGCGTTTGTTAAATAGAAATTCCTTGACATTCCTTTCAGTGAAGAGGTAGGACGTGGCTATTAATTAAGTTGGCTGGATTCTTAGGCAAAGAGTAAGGTTTATGTAATTACGGCAAGGGACTTCCTGAGTTCTAAATTATTCCCCATCTTCAAACTTTGATTAGTCTGGGAAGACCATCTCCCATACTCTTCTATTTTTGATTCTCTCCATGATGAGCTCTTATTTTGTACTAGATTTCCATACAAATAGGATTTTAAGGAAGCCATTGATTTGATCCTTTTGGAATGATTGCTGGATTGCAGTGGTGAATACACGATATTTGTTTAAACTGATTTCTCTCACTCGCCTTTCTTGTTTGATTTTTCTTTCTTTCAGATGTATCGCGGCTATGGAAAAACAAAGGATTTACTGTTCATACGACATACTGGAGAGCGCGAAAACTTTAAATATGTTCTGGGTTTTTCGATTACTATTAAGTAACAGAAGGGTTTTGGTTTTCCAACTTGAGGCAAAATCGAATTTGATGTCATATGTTCCATTTCCAGTTGCTTCTGTTCACACTAAAAGTAAATACAGTGCACTCCATCCCTCCTAATAACTGGAGAAAAAAAATCAAGAGAACAAAAATAAATAATTAAAAAAAATCAAATAACGCCCTTTTATTTGCAGTGATCGCTCTCTTCGAGCTTAACAAGAGGGGATGTTGACATCATTGGGAAAACAGATCGGTTTTGAATTTTGGAATTCCGAGTCCTGAGGACTTAGCCCTGGATACCTCGGTGTCTAGCCAAGGATCATAGGAGGAAAAGTTACGACTAAAAATTATGACCTGAGGAGCCCCGTATTCAACGAACACACTTAATATATCAAGGAGGTGGCATCGTAGAAATGCTCAGCCAAACATCTTGGGGGGGGGGGGTTAATTTCATTGGAAGAGGAGGGTCTGATTCTTCAGAAACTGCATCTTTGTTTTGGTCAAAATAATGAGAACAAAGAAGAAAACAGGAGAAACGGAGAAAAGAAGTAACAGAAAATTTATGAGAAAAAACACTGCTACAACCACTATTACTATAATGGCTACTTCTACTATTCTTACCATGACTATTGGCTGATACTCCTACCGCGACTGCTTCTATTATAACTATTTCTGCCTCAAATAATGACTACTGCTATAACTCTTACATAATCAATACTTTTAGCACAATTACGCCGACATATCCTGCTTCTGCCATGGTTACAGCTTCCACGGCTGTCATTTTCATTGCTGCTACTACTCCTACCAAGACTACTGCTGCCATGACTAATACTACTTCTGCTGCCTCTATTGTCTATCTACTGCGTCTGTTACTACTAAGCATGACTGCTGCTGTCACTGCTACTAATCCTGCAACGACTTCCTCTGACCCCTTTCACCACAGACCTTTTGAGCAAATACAGGTCACGCATCTGTCATATCAGGATCATCCAAGGATTATTTGGAAATGTTAGTTTTAATTCTTTGACATTAATTAATGCATTAAATGTAATAAAATTTAACTTTTCAAGTTTAAATAAATAATTATATCGCTTTTTGCTTGGCTTAATCGAATTACACCCTATTAAAACCAGAATCGTCCAGTTACTGAGGATCTGTGTCATCGAAGGGATACAGATAGGTCCCTAGTTCACTTTCCTAGAACTTCTTGTATACAGACATTTTACACTTCTTCCGAGTCAGGATTATTGAAGAAGTTTCAGTGTCTATTATTTGATTTAAATCAATGTCAGTTTGAAAGACTTAGTCAGTGATAAAGACGATGAAGGGGCTAAGGAGCAGTTTGGGTGCCTTTAAGGACAGAGGTGTTGATCTAAATTTCTTTGGGCTTGATATGGTGCTATATGGCGACATATATCATTATCTTGGAGTAGAAGGTAAAAGTGGCCCAGGGAAGGGCAGGGGTTGGGACAGTGAAATTGGCGCTCTTACTAGTGCGATAATAATGAGTGTCGTACTATGATTAATGCTGCAATTCTGATGCAATTACAAATATTACTACTATTAATATACAGGTCTATTTCAATTAAAAAACTGAAGTAATTGAGTTAAGAAACGAAAAGTAAAGAGCGACGTATGAATTAAAAAGGAGCAAAAATCAACTCATGCAAAGAAGTTGAACCTAAAATTAATAGAAATTACTACGAATGACAAATCAAATATAAATTACTATGAATAATAAAGTCAGAGTTACAACAAAAAGAAATTATCACAATTTTGAGGTGGTATTCCCCCCCCCCCCTTGAACCTCCATGAAGCCTTGAATGTCATCTATGCTTTACTGAGCAAATAAATGACTCTCTTAAAATATCATTCATTGCCATTTTTGAAAATTTTAATCACCTATCAATTTGAAGAGAATGGGTCTAAAAGGAAGAAAATTGTGACGAAAATAGAGTTTTTTAAGATATAAATTAAAAAAAAAATCTTGCAAAAGAAAATTTTAAAGTAAGAGTGGTAGTGAACTTCTAAACAAGTAAAACTAGTCAAGTAGTATGACAAACTTGAGACGATCAAATATTACTCTGCATGATTCAATGAAACCTAAAATGTAGAGAAACTAAAATGAATATTCAAGTGCGAACTTAGAATGGGATTTATTATTCTACGCTTACGAAACTCTAAGTTCAGAACAGACTTGGAGACAATGTACTACCAGTTTTTAATCCTACTGTAATCATAGCTGACCTAAAGAGTTTGCTTTGGACTTTAGTTACTCCCTTACCTATCCTATTTATTTCTAGCATAGTCATGACGAACTCATTCAGTTGCTTTTTGCCGAAATTTCTTGTTTCTTAGTTTAATTATGAGAAGGTATTAACGAAAAAGAATTGATAATAGTAAGGGAAAGATGTGTTGAACATCTTAAAATTTTTAGAGCTGCTTGAAGTTTCAGCGTTATATTACTACATTTGTTTTTGCGCGCCATTACAGTGTCAAGATCAATATGAAACAGTTTCAAATTGATATCGTAGACCTTTTCTTGTACCAGGTAGAAATATAATGTGTATTCAATTGCAGTAAAATAAACTTAAAACTAAAGATTTTCGAGTATTTTGAGAAGCCATGTGTATATACCAAATAAGAAAATTACGCATTCCTCTAATATGACCCTTTGCTCTTAAAATAGATTACTGAGTAGGATAGGAAGATTGGGGTTGGATCTAAGCTTTTTACCATAAATCTAGACACCTTCTAATGGCGACAATCATAGCTCTGATTAGAGATTTAAGCCTTTGTTTTCCCCGCCTTTGCAAAATATAGCCAGTTATTTTGTGTTGGACTATGACAGATAAAAAATTCCGTCCCTTCCTCTCCATTCCATATAGCTGATAAGTAGATATTGCATTTAGTTCTTTCTTCCTCTACTGATCTCCACCATAAACTAGCAAACAAGTCTCTCAACTAGACCCATATCCCAAACAGTTAAAGTTGATTGATAACTTTTCAGGAAAACGGACACTAACAGAGCCTTTTGGAAAGTGGATAAGCTGTCTCACCTTCACGAGGATGGAGGGGTTGGGACAATTCGCTCTCGGTTTGAAATAAAAGCCGGACCGAGCTCAATTGGAAGTATCAATGCACAGTTCTTGTGTGATGGAACCACTTTATCTGGCTCAGAAGTTGAATTACTTCAACCTGGATATAGGCTTTCACTTGTCAAAAAGAGATTTGTATCAGGTGAGTTTTAAGGCACTGTGCATTGGGCCCTTTTTTATGATATGATATGAAAAATGGGGCTTTGTAGTATAAATAAAAATAAATTTGACCCTTCAGGGGATCGTGGAACGCCAACATATTGGCTATAATAGCTTACAAACAAACTAAACCATGGTTCACCAAAAATTACTCATATGAAATATCATACTTGTAACAGAGTCCGGTTTTAAGCTTGCCTAAATCTTTACAAATAGCCCATATTTTGGGAAACCCTTACCTCTAAAATAGGGACAGAAAGTGCTTAATCTATCATATTTATGTCAGTAATTGTTGCCTTTTAAACCAACATAGGGCTCATGAGTTGGTTTCATGGCGTCGAAGGTTTGTTGCTATACAGCTTTCCAAGCAAGATAGTTGCTAGTGGTCCCGTGTCACCAGCCATTCTTTGTTCCAGTAGCCTTAATATTTTCGGAAATCATCTTTAGGTTCCCTATTCTTTTTTTATTTTTTTTTTTGTTAGAGCGAAGTCTGTTGGTATGCACTGTTTTTGCAATTTTAGAATTGCAGCAGTCGAAATGTCAGATATTTTTTGTCAGTTTGGTTGTTAGGGCGTCTAAGACTGATCAAACCATCTTAGTTACCGCTATTTGAATATCTTCAAGAGAAGAGGCAGTCACCTTGTTTATTTCTGAGTTGCAAATTGACTCTTGGTCACTTTGATGCAATCTGAGGGTGTATTGCATACATGAGTCAAGATATTATCTCTGTTCAGCAGATTTGTGGTGCTACGTTCTAGAAAAATGAAAGAGAGAGAAATCACCGTAGTCTTATAGTCCTTCATATTAAATTTGAGGGATATTACAGTGTTGCCAAAAAGAATTGAAGAAACTCAAG
This sequence comes from Artemia sp. Kazakhstan ARC1039, assembly GCA_029168905.1. NCBI lineage: Eukaryota > Metazoa > Arthropoda > Branchiopoda > Anostraca > Artemiidae > Artemia > Artemia sp. Kazakhstan ARC1039. Next base: position 58,113 of record JAQQPU010002243.1, on the reverse strand, counting down.
GAACGTTGTCCAGTTGAGAAGTGATTCATTGATCTCGTTGGTAATATCATTGTAAGGAGTCATTATGTATCCTAGATACGTAAACTTCTGAATATTTTCCAGTGAGTGGCCATTGAGCGTTCTAGGAGTTTCAAACATTTCTCGTTCTCTTTTGTAAGCGAGACTTGTTTTGAAACCCATCTCTAGACTATTTTTAAATGGGGTATTCATTCTGATAATTATCGAGGATTATTAAGTAAAGCTCATCGGTAGTTGACTCTTGTAGTAGTTTTGAATTGTTGATTCCTATCCCTTTAATATCAGTAGTAAGTCAATCCATGCACAGGTCTTTCCATCCCGCGTCCGCCAAACATAAGTTTTTTATTTAAAGTTGAGATTAGCTGTAAAGAGGTTGCATGGCAAAAATTTTAAGTCTTTTTACACTTGCATATCTATCTCCTAGGTCATGGTACCAAACGAAGTGTTTGGCTATACTCGGCTTCATTCTAATATATGCGGTTAAGTCGCTTCCTGTTATCAATCTTTTTCCGAAACGGTTATCCCGAAACTGCTTATATTTTAATCGGATACACAAGATCCGTTCCAGTATGGAACGGATCCGAGGCTGACGCCTGCTTTCAGTGACATGTTGGATAGGACAGGATTATAGAGAACTGCATTTTTTGCCTGGTACACTCTCTAAATACCATGCAATTATTGTTTTGTTGTTGAAATACAAACAATGTCAAAGGCACAGTTTTAACGTTCTTCTGTCTCAAAAACATGCAAAGTAGGGCACTCCAATGAACCTAAATTCGATCAGTTGATGTTAAAATCATGTGTTCTTCTTGAGTTGATGTTGACTAGCCCATCTTTTAAAAATTTGCGACGGCTTATATTTTATATCTAGACTGGAACATATGAACTGTTCAAAGTCAACAAATTAAGTACCAAATTCAGTTTTGTGGGAATGTAGTACAATGTCAATAGGAAAAAAATCGTGCGTATAAAATACAAATTGGGTTAAATTGAATGGGGGAGATGCAAGTGTTTTCTTTTAACACTGATATTGAAGAAGAAAATTTCAATCTGAAAATCAGCACGTATAAATATGATTTTTTTTTAAAGGTTAACATGATTAAATAAATTTTAAGGAATAAAGATTAGTTGAGAAGTCCACATGCTTTCACCAAGCAAATGAATCAGTTGATTAATTTTTGTCAATCAATTATCCTCAAAAGCTTTTGCGTCGCTTGTGTTTTAATTAGTTTCAATTGTGGAGACCTATTTTATGTACAAGATGCATATATAAAAACACTTTTTTATTTTATTAGAATCTCATGTCAGAAGACAGTATTCATTCTGTTGGACTTGTTTGCTTAAACTTAGGTCTTCCCACGCTTAGAGGCGCGTAGACCCTTGGTTCATTTGCTGGGTTCGATTCATCCTCTAACCTCCGATCATGTGCCAGAAATTGGAGCTTATTCAGTGTAGTTTGAAGACCTGTTGCCTCTTTCTTCAGTGATCGTACTAGTGTGTTACGCTCTCTTCCCCTCCTTCGAAGACCGGCTGGGATCCAACACCATACATCGTGTGGATCAGATGCCCTAGCATCTCCTTCTCCTCATTCTGATTTCGTTGGTCACCAATGTTTGTTCATTATCTGTCCTTGTCTGGGTATTCGTCTCTTTGTCGGTCCAGTGGACCGCAATCATTCTATTTAAGCAATTGTTTTCTAGGTTGAGTAATCGTTTCCCCGCGTTCTTCAAAAGGGCTCAGGACTGGCATCCATACCTAAGTACAGAGATTACATTGCTCCTGAATTATCTGAGTTTTAGGTTCTGGGTGGTTTCTGGGTCTCCAAACATTACTCAGCTGAGAAAATGGTGCACCTGCAGACCTATACGCGTACGCTGTTGAGTGTGTGCCAATATGCAGTCGCACTTGTGCGCTGCATTTTCTGTTGGACCTTCATGTTTTATTCCTTTAATTATATCTAAATTGTGTACTGTATATTATCATCGTAAGAAGTTTGCTAAGAGCTTTTTCAAAAGTTAAACTATAATACTTTCTCAGATATGAGTGCTTTTCTTTCTTTTTTTTTCTCTTTTTACATTATGTGTTTTTCATCTTTTTATGTTATTGTTGAGTTTTAGTTGGTTTTCCTTTTTTTTCCGTTGATAGAGGTTTCTGTATGTGAAGCCGAACTATTCGCGATCGTCATAGGTTTGTCGCATTCAGTGTCTTGATTAAAAGTTTTACCCGTTACTTATATATTTGTATATCTTCATTTTATTTATAACCTTTCTAACGGGATTTAGGTTGCGGTAGGGCAGTGTATAGGTGTACTCTTTGGCACTACGGGACTGGGACTCGATTCCCGCTACCACAAGATTGGACAAAAGGTTTGCCACCTGTCCCTGTAAAAAAAAAGACATAGCAGTTAAAGCGTCGAAAATAACCTGTCGACGCCCTATGCCCCATTAACGACTCAGTAGGATCTTTATCATTATTCTTGTCCTTTATGGGGCTTCGCATTTCTTAATCCTTTTGTTATCATGTAACAAAGGAATATGGTGCTGAGGAGCTGTTTAGCTAATCTTTTCCCCAATTTTAGTCCTTGACTGGACTTCTTTTTGGAAGGTTGGGAAGAGCGAGATCTGTGATCCCCGCCCTAATTGCTCCAAATTAATTTTTATTGAAAGAGTGGAGAAAAAAGGTTCTTGTATCAAAATAAAATTTTTCCTACTTGTAACCTATCTCCTTGGAACGATCGTAGAAAAAGCTGATCTGTCTGAACAGTACTTAGACATAAAACATTGAGATGGCTTCAAATATTGCTATCCAGTCTCGTATGAGAAAGTATTAATTGAGTATTTTCTTTAAATTTTCCTGGTTTGAAACTCGATTTTAATTATGATTCTTTTTCTAAACTAGCAACTGCCAATTGTAATAGCTAGATTTATTGTAATTGCTTGTTTTGCTCGGTAAGTTTTGATTTTGAGTAATCCAATTTTACTTGAACGATTGTTAGTAATCAGTGTATCTATAAAATTATGTCCTTGGGCCTTGAGTCCACAGTCCCTGGGAGAACTCTTTCAACTCCTTTTGCTTTCGGGTATTAGTATTAATGACTTTGCAAAAAACGACTTGATTTTCACGAAATATAAATATTTCTTTGGGTATTATATTTGATAAATTTGAGAATAAAAATAAATTCATACTAACATTGTTTTCTTTTAGGTTCATATTTATGGGAGCCAGATCTGCCTAATGCCGATCGTTATGCTGCTCCTCCAAGTGCAGTATCTTCACAATGTTGAAAATCAATTGAATTTGAAGAAACCATTGTTTATTTTTGGGTGCTAAATGGAAACCAAGAAAGCAAAGCAAGAGAGCTGAATAATTGGCTTGATGTTTATTTAAATGATTATTTTTCTATTATTATTAAGTTGAAATCGTGTTAGATTGATTTTGAAGTTAACATCTAATATCATAGCAATAATATTCCTACTTTAGTTATTACTCTTATCATAGATACACTATCTTATTATTCGTTTCCGACCCTGATTCGACCTCATTTACTCCACGTATGATAAACCCTGATTGTTCATACCATGGTTTATTTTTTAATGGTTAATTTCAAATCACATGTTTTATAATGATCTGTAAAAGTAATTTAGGGGGGAAACAAGTAATATTCCTGCAAGTAGAAATATATTCCCTCACCGAAGTCATTTTAATTTTGACGAATACAATTCATGAATATCTAACTGACCTCAATAGTTTGGACACAATTTCTTGATTAATTCTTTTTTCTCTTTTTACCTCAAATTATCTAGTGGGACTGTGTCTCTACTACAATTTTAGACCTACAAAAGTTAGTTTGGAGAACTTAAAGGAAAAGGCTCTTCTGAAGGAGGAAACTATTTTCCAGAGATTTTGCCGCCAAGAAATGCACATTGTCAAGAATACGAGGGCTCCAAAAAGAAATAGGTGAAAGCAAAAGAATTAAGGAAGGCAGTGCATTAAATAAACTACAAATTTGGTCTTCTAAAAAAGCCAATGCTTGTTATGCATATAATTGGGTGATAAATGTGTCTTGCTTGTAACAAACTTACGGTTATAAGTTGATGCGCATTTATACTGCTACTGCAACTAACAGCTCGCTGCGCCACCAAGCCACCGGAGGCCAACACAGCTACTCACGCTCCTCCTTCATCCTGATCTATTCAAAGCCTGCCTCTTTACACCCTCCCAGGAAGTTCTCATTTCCCTTAAATGTTTCTTTGCGATATCCTCTCATCTCATACGAGGACGGTGCATTTATATAAACTGTCAACTTTCAGGTGCAAATTCAGGTAGTAAACGATTTTCAATAATCAGTTATCGAAATTATTCAAATAACCTTTCTTAAATAAGCTAAAACTTGGACCTTTTAAATAAGCTACTGTTTGTTATGCATAAAACGGGTAATAAATACGTTCTGCTTGTAACAAACTCACGGTTAGAAGTGGACGGGCTTTCGTGTAAATAAATTGTTAGTGAAATGGAACGCGGTGTCTCCAAATTATATTGAACAGCCGGTTAAATTTTAAGTGGAAATCCATGTAACCGACTACTTTGAATAAGCTCTTATCTAAATTATTTAAATAACCTCATATTAAAGTGAACGGGGTCCATTTCTTAGATTTTCAAAGTGGTAGTGCCCTGACACAACCTTAATAATCTAATAGTATTCGATCTCTGTTTGTAGCAAGAGTTAAAATAATCCATTGGGCTTGGTTTTTATGGCCTAATGGTTTTTAAAAACTGTTATCAAAAATAAGGGATATGGTTTCCGTTAAATAATTTAGGAGCCTTTATCTTGAAAGTTGCTTTTTTCTAAACTCGATGTAGTTATATAGCTTAAATTTTATTTTAAAAAATTTGATTCTGGAGAGAGGCTATAAAATGTACAAAATCCTAAAGATCGGCTTTTATTTACATTTCTCAAAGATTAGACAAAATCTATTTACTTTAATGAGTTAAAGCAAAATATTAATTCATAAAGTTTTTATTACTTTTTTCATCCTTTCCTTTTTGATATAAATTGAACCATTTAGAAGCTATGCTATCGCTTACTAGCTATATTTATGGGAGATAACTGCCATGCTGTTTTCTTGTTAAGCTGGGTTTAGAGAGTGTTTACTGAAACAAGAGTTTGTAAGTTTTGTAGTGTATTTTATTTGCTGAGAAATTTATAACACATATTACGGGGTGTTATCCATATTCCATGATTAAATTCTGTATTTTATTGTTATCCTCTTTTTGTTGATTTAATTTTAGTCATTGTAAATATTTGTTTAATAAAATTCACAGAACTGTCTTGCGAGTTTGCCTTCTGTTACCGTAAAAATACAACGTTTTCCCTTCCATTTTGTGGAAATTTCACAGGGAGATTGACGCTAATAATTAGGCTTTTTAATTTTTTTTCTATACAAGGTTTTGATGTAAGTTTTAATTATCGCTCATCTTAGTTACTCAAAAAATCTTCTTTTTTAAAGCCAGAATTACTTAGTCAAAGTGTAATTTAATTTTGTTCTAGAAGCTAGAGAGTTTTACATTGAACTAATTTTGGGTTTCGCCGGTTTTGTACCTTTGACGGAAAGGGAAAGCATGGCTTTGGAGCTGATTTATATGTCTTTATTTAAGAAACGAATCAACAATGTGCATTGATAGTGCATAGCACGTCGACAATTATCGAGGTTTTCGTTGCTTGCCAAGCACAGATCAATTTATTACACTACCACAGAAAAAAGAAGATAACGCTTAATAGATTTTAAGTGGTCTTGTACTGATTAAATAAAAAAAAAACTAGTTTTTTCAACTGCAAGTAAAAAGCAACATTAAAAGTTACAACGAACATAAATTATTCTGTATATGAGGGGGGCTGCCCCCTCCTCTATATCCTACTCTTCCTGTTAAGGTTTTTTTTAGTACTTTTAAAAAAGGTTCTGATTCTGACTTGTTCATACAGAATTGGGACGAAAGTCAAACTTTAGCGTAAAGAGTGGGCTACAGAGGAGGAGGCAGTCTCCCATATATACAGAATAATTTTTTTTCGTTTTAAGGTTTAATGTTCTTCCTTACTTTCAGTTGAAATTTTTTTTTATTTAATTTCTGGTCGTTTTTAAATAATCTCAGGAAATACAACTCTCTCTCCATGGATAATACCCCCCTCCCGTGAAAAATTCCTCCATAGAAAGTCCTCCCACATAAAATCCTTTCCCCCCGGAAAATTCCCCAGGACAATTCCATCCTCGCTGCAAATTCCCTCTAGAATCCTTTTTGCTCACGATTCCACCAGAAACATACTCCTTAGCATACTTGTCTTGAAAAAAAAAATTTTTTTTTATTGAATTTATGATCATTTTTCAGGTCATGACAAAATCCTTCCTGTGTGGAAATTTTTACCAGAAATCTCCCTCCCCCGAAAGGGAAATATTTCTCCTGCGGAAAATTTCCCCATGGAGATTTCTGCTAGTGATAATATCTCCATGGATAATTTTTACTGTAGGAAATTTTCCACGTAAAAATCCCCCAGGAAATTCTAACTCTGCAGAAAATTTCCCCCGTGCAATACCCCAGAGTATTTTTACATGTAAAAAGAGACAGCCAACGAGAAAGTAAGACAAATAAAGCGAATTTTGTACATGAATTCTGGCAAATACCCACCGTGTAAAATTTCTCATGGAAAGTTCAACTTCGGAAACTTTTATCCCAATGGAAAATTCTCCCTGTACAAAATCTATCCCCAGAAAATCCCCCCCCCCCCTGGAAAAATGTTTGTATACTTTCCAATAACAAATACTATATGCGAACAATGTACAAATTTCATAACTTGCGGCCCTTCTTTCGGGGGCTGTGGGGGGTCATGTCATCCCAAAAAACATAGTTATTGGACCTTTCAACTATACTTAATAAAATAGATATCACAAAATTTTGATCAGATGAACACGGGGAAAAAGGCGTGGGAGGGGCTAGTTGCCCTCCATTTCTCTTCACTTAAAAAGACCACTATTGTGGCCTTTTTTTATCGATTAGGCTTACTATTGACCCGAGTCGCTACTTACTTTCAGTTCGTTACCACGAACTGTTTGACAGAATACATTTTTCTAGTTCCGAAGACATTTTCGTTTACGGTTCGTAAAGTAGGGATAGAAAAAAAAAATACATTAATAGTAATATAATAATAATCAATAATAGCATAAAATATATTAGTAATAAGTTAATAAAAATAAGTGAACATAGAAAATCCTGTATGATTTGCGTTAATCAGAATGTAGACTTTGGATGTCTGACCAGCAAAAGGAAGTACAAATAAAACCATATTTACGTTGCCTGGGTAACGTGAAGCAGGGTTGCCAACTTTCTGGTCCATGAATATGTCCACTGAGCATCCAAAAATATGTCATTTTCAGCCAAATTATGTCCATATTTTGTCTATAATATGTCCATCTTGAACTCTAACAACTTGTTTTTTTAGACTTGTGCTATTGACCAATAGATACTTTAAAAAACTCTTTCAAAGCGGCCAGTTAGCATCAAAACAGTGAAAACGAAAAAAAATTAATTTAATTCATCTATACAGTTTGAATTATTTTGAAAGTACTAAATTCCTAAAACATGTAAACAGTAAAAAACTATTTCTGGGATCTTAAGGCTCATCTTCCGATGAGAATTCCTTTTTGACAGGTATGCTCGGCATGAAGGCTAGGATTTTCACTTTTTTTTGTAGCCTTTTCCCAATCAGAATACTTCTTGCGTATGTCATTAGGTACAATCCAGAAGTTAAGTGATGTTCCAAAACACCAGATATCAATTAATTTTGACTCTTTAAAAGAGCACTAGAACTTTCAATTCACAATCAAATGAGCTCATTTCGTAATTTCTACGACACCTCTTTCTATACGAAGTGCTTTGGTCAGGAAAAAAAAAACAAAAAAAAAAAAAAAAAAAATTCATAAATAATACGTTGTGCCCCCGTCGCTCTTAATTTTGGTAGTACTATTACGCTGCCTATGATTTCCGGTAGTTTTGTGTTTTACATGTTTTTTGGACTATTTTAAGCAACATTGCTGTCTCACAATTTCGATGACAGGTGTTTTAAGAAAAGAGGGCTTCGGGAGTTGCCCTCCTTTCACTTTTGATTCTTAATAGAGAACTAGAACTTTCAGTTTCAAATCAAAGACGCTTTTCTGAGGTTAACGCGACCACCATTTCCATAAAAAACCTTCTATGTCCCCGAGGCATAACTTATAACCCTTATCCCCAGGCTCTTGGTGGTCGTGTTAGCCCCAAAGGCCTTGCTATATAATCTTTGTACTTTTTTTTTGCAAAATGGCTATATTAAAATTTCTATCGGATGCATTTGGGGAAAAGAGGACGAGAGAGGGTGAACAGTTGCCCTCCAATTACTTGTGACTCTTAAAAGGACACTAGAACTTTTGATTTCCAATCCAATGAGTCCCCTCTGAAGTTTGTACGACCACCCCTTCAATAAAAGACCTTTGTGTTAAATGCAACTAGTTCAACTCATAGGCCTTGTTCTGAGGACTTTCGGGGCTGTCACACTCAAAAACATAATTACTGGACCTTTCAACTATGCTGAACAAAATGGCAATATCAAAATTTAAATTGAATATGCTTGGGTAAATAATGAGCAGGGGGGGGGGACTGGTTGACTTCCAATAAATTTTGATTCTTAAAATGGGCACTAGAACTTTCAATTTCCTATTGAATGAACTCCTTTTGAGGATTTTACGAGAACTCCTTCTATGCGTAGTGCCTGTGTCAGAAAAATAACAAAACGAAAAATAAAAATAATACATTGTGGCCATATCGCTCTTTCCTTAAAAAAATTCACACTGGCGGAACTCATCCTTGGTGCTCGGCTTTTGTTTTGATTCCAGACCATCAAGAATCCAAAATTTTCATTTTGCTAACTTTTCATTTTTAGATGGTAATGCTCCATAAATAGATAGATGTTTTTGCCTGGATATCGTAAGCCGGAAGCGAGTGTTAACAAAGGCCAGCTTGCCTTTTATCTTGACTGTAGCGTAAAAGCAATGGGAAAACAAATCACTTATAGATGAAAAAAAAACTTGCAAAGAATTTACAGAATATTTGCAGATAGTTGTCTTCGGGAAAGAGCGAGCAATTCTAAAAAATACAGTATAAAATGTGTAAATGTAGTTGAAAGTAAGTAGCTAAGTACATGTGATGCTAGCATCACATTTTGTTTTAGCACTACTTTTGCGCTAGTGACATTTTTTTTCTTACAAAATATACATCCATTAGGGAAATATTTTGTTTTGTGTCATAAATTTGCAGAATATGTCCCTTTTATGTCCTGAATTCCTAAGATATGTCCTTTGTTTGCCCTATTATGTCATTGTGTCCCCACACATGAGAATATGTCCTTTGGACTTAAATTATGTCCAGTTGGCAACTCTGACGGGAAGTCCTGTAAAAACTCTTTGTTTACTTCCGCAACAAAAATGTTTCAGGAGCGACACTTTGGTCAGGAACCCGAGGAAGGGATTTAAAAAAATATGTTAACTTTGCAGCCAGGTGAACCTTAAATGTATAAATGTAGTTTACCCTTGCTTTGTTTTTGTTCTTTCATTGTTGAATACTTTCCATAGAAACAGTAAACTCAACGTATGGAATAGAAACAGTAAACAGTTCGCGGTAACGAACTGTAAGTAAGGAGCGACTCGGCCCAATAGTAACCGACTCGCCATTGTGTTTTATTATAACTTATAATCGTTACGTAAACACTTAATTCTATGTGAAAATGGTTTCCCCTACCCTCAAGTGGATTGAAAATTAAAAAAAAAGCTTGTGCAAAGTTTTTAACCTCTCACGCATGAAGATAACCGTGCTCTGAAAAACGATTGATGCGCATTGCTTTTGTTTCTTCGCTATCGATTAGCTATAAAGAAAATATCTAGGATATCATCTGGTACAAATCATTATTTTTTGGTAGAGGATGCGAGATAATGCCCCCTCAAAGTACCCCACCGAGGCAATATTCGACCGGGACAGTAGAAAAAAGGCAAACTAATGTGTATGAGTTTCTAACTTCTTATCTTGGAAAATGACCGTCGTCTTGCAATCTATTCTCACTAGACCGTCCCTCTCTGTTGCCAATATTTAATATAATTTTTATTTTGTCCCCAAATCAGTTGCGGATCTATGGGGGGCGAGGGGGGTGCCCCCTAATATAGTCTAAAATAGTGTAATTTACTTAATTAACCCAAGTTTGCGTGTATCGACCTATTTTGTGACCCCTCCCCTAAAAAATCCTGGATCCGTTACTGCCCCAAATCCATCAGAAGCCAATAATAGCTACATCCATTAGAGAAAGATGCATACCCCTGATCACTGAAGATGATCATGGTATAATAAGAGATTACGAAAAAAATATATACATGGACTCTGTGGCCAGTTGAAGTTTGTCTTTTTTAATCCTTACGGATAAAAAATTGAGAGTTCATCATATAGAACCTTATTAGCATCATGTATCTATCCCTAGCTCACCAGAATTATGTTTCTGCAGCTACTCTTTGATGTAATAATTGCGGAACTACGTCATTGGGATGTATTTCTATTTATAATCGCTGCCCAACCGCATGGAGACGAATTTAGTTGCTTTCAAATGTATAGGAAACAAAGAAAATATGGACAAATTATTTATCTTAGCCTAAAATGCATATCAGGTGCCAATAATAGGCATACCAACTAGGAAAAGTTCCAAGCCCCCCGTCTAAGTACCGAATGTTACTTTCAGATCTCTGAATTGCATCCCACTTTTAATCCGAATTTTTTCTTTCAATATGTATATTAAAACTAAAGTTGTTAACCCTTCGATATTTTTAAATTGATGTGTATAATCCCTTAAAAATAAAGGTGACCACGCTGTAATAATCTATTCTTACTTGAACGTCCCTCTCCCTAGCGGACATGAAACCGAATTTTTTGTACCCTGAAATGCAGCAGAAGCAAATAATAAATGCATTAATTAACGAAAGATGCCAATCCCTCATCGCAAAGATGACCAAGACATAACAGCCATTTTTTCTCATATGTCCCTCCCTTTCCCTTGTCTGAAAAATTTTGCCAGATTTTATTTTGTACTACAACCATTGAACTTTCATACTACAACTTCTTGAACTTTTAAAATGGTGTGTCGTTTTTTCTTTTTTTTTTTTTTTTTTTTTGTGTGAAAACGAATCTCACATTCTTTGATAAGCTAATCAAGGAGTATTTATTAATACCAAGATACAGTAAGCTTTAACAAGCTTGTCGCCCAAGCTTGTATCGCTCAGCTTAAAAAAAGTCAACGTACCTTGGTTCAAAATTTAAATTTTGCTGCCATGGGGTCATGTCACTGCTTAGAAAGGAGCAAAGGGAAAGCTGCAACTTCTTTAGAGATTGAGCCAGGTAACCGTCATACATCGTCAGTGCTTTTCTATTTTAGTCCAACTTTAACCTGAAATTGACGCCTGCCTGCTTGCTTTCTAGAACGGAGATTTCCAGTCAAAACCAGGAACATGGCACAAAGGAAAAAAGCTAAGTTGTGTAACTTGATATAGTCCTCTCCAACAAAGACTGCAAAACTTCACAGAGTCTTCTATAGACTCTCGCTCAGTTACTAGTGAAAATCTCCTTTTTGGCCCCAGGTATGAATTATACGCTGGTTTCCAAAAGGTAATGTTATCTTCATCAGTTCGGCCTGAGGTCCACACTTTTTCACAAAAACAGTGGAGGTCTGACCTTTACCGCTTTCTAAGATAGATAGATAGATAGATAGATAGATAGATATGATTTATTTTCCATATATCAGTAAAATAATTACATAACAATCTACAAATCCCCACAAAGGCTCCATGGCCTGTAGGAGGGGGATTATGAAAAGATCAAATAATATTAAACATTTAAACGCTTAAGATTCAAACAATATAAACATAACACTAATATTTAAACATATAAACATAAGCATTTGAACTTTTAACATGTAAAGCATTTGCTTCATAAAAAAAAAAGAAAAAAAAAAAAAAAAAAGGAGAGTTCACTTATAAGCTTTTTAAGAGTATGCGAAAATCGGTAAACTAGGGAAAAAAGACGAGGACAAAACCATAGTGTTTCTCCCGGAGTATAATTAGGCCAAGTGTGTCAAAATATCATCTATCAAATGTGATTAATTTTTACCTACGTGTACGTCTGTTGGAGATATTTAGAAGTTCTAATCGAGATTAGATTTTGTTTGGATAATTTATATCTTGTCTGTAGTACCCCATAATTTGTGTTGATATCGATTGTGCTAATCCTCATTTTTCACCGTCATTTTCAATTAAGCATTTTGTCTTGGTTAGATATTCTTTACAACGTTGAATTTGTTTGTCATGTAGAAAAAGAGAATCTATAAAGATTCATAGACAACTGATTAGTTTTCTGTGTTTCAGCTCAAGACACTACTATGTTGCTATGCGTATCTGGGAACAGAACCATAGTAGAATTACTAATGAAACAACAATCAATCTTAGAAAGAAGGAAAATGCAAAAGCGAGAAAGGTAAGGCTAACACAAATTCAAACGGGTATTTTCAGTATTCCCAGGCGAGTTTCATTTTGGGTTTATCTGTCTTTTCTAATGGTTGTCATTCAATCATGATGGTTTTATCACATCATTTGTAACATCCATACCATCATTGAAGTTAGTTTATTTAAAGAACGTAATACAAAGACACTATTAGATTTTTGAGCCATAGTGAGTGAGCATTTGTTCAGAATTACTTATCGCATTTACATAAGGAACCCATGCCAATACGCAGCACCTCTCTTCCAACAAATGGATTATGCTTAAAAAAGACCTCGACAGCATTATGCAAATAAAGTAGGATTAGAAATATTGCTGAACGCACATTTCCAGATCTTTTTGTGGTACTTGTATGATACACCCTACCGTTCAAGTTGTCCATTCATTGACGCATTATAGAACCGTTTTATTTTTCGTTAGTTTCTTTCAGCTTAGCATGAGATGAGACAAATAGAAGTGACAGAACAGATGGAAAATAAATAATTTGGGCTATATATTTGCACATTAGGGGGGGGGTAAAGTATTTGGACAGTGTGAAGTTAGGAAACAATTCTTACTACATAATATGCAGAATAATTGTACCTAACACATTCAGAATGCAGACCCGCTATACTTTACCCAGCCCGCTCGATCCCTCCCCCGTGTGACGCCCCCTAATATAAAAATATATAGCCCAAATTTGTTTCTAAAGTATAATATTTTTATCTTACTTCGGTATATTTCATTAGGATTGAGCACCAGAGAAACATTTTAGAAGAACATTAGGTAGGGCGTATATCATAGAAGCACCCTTTTTGTCGCTAATTCATATAAATTATATTAAAAATATTTGTAGAAACAAAACTTGATGCCAACTTTTAGCTATCTTATTTGTGCTTGGCTGAGTATTCAAGTTCTGGTTAATCTCTTCTTGGTGTTAGGACATCTTAGGCAGATGCAGTCCGCTAGGCGGTTACCAATATTTGTTTTAAATAGCCATGGGTAGCTTTTCCTGAACTCAAAGGTAAGGTTTATCACAGGCCAAGATCTTGTCACAGAGGGACGTGAAAGGAAAGAAAACATCTAATTTTTACTAAAATTAAGAACTCTTTATTTGAAGGGGCTTATAATAACTTATTATTATTAAAATAATAACAAATATATATATATATATATATATATATATATATATAATTTGTTTATATTATAATATATTTATGTAATAATAAATTTATATAATATATTTATGTAATAACAATGTACATATATATAATAATTTATACAATAATTTATTTTTTATTTGTTATTTGACCTCAAATAAAAAATAAACTATTATTTTTTTTCGACCAGCTTGACATTTTAAGTTTATTACTTCAATCTAGTCTGTTTCTCATTTTAATTTTTTCATTTCTACTTAAGTGAGAGTAGGACACTAGTAAACAAATCTGTCTCTACCTCTTTGATTATAAGGTTGTTCTTGAATTATATCTCAAGAGACCATGTTACAATAGAGTTTATTATTGTTTCCTCTTGAGTTTCGTCTTCAACTAAATTAACTGTAAAGTTTATGGTACGCTACTCATTTAAAGATAAATTTTCCACGACTTACAAGAGAAGAGACGTAAGAGTAACATTTAGTAGTACTGCAAACATAATGCAAATATTATTAAACATAATAGAGGAATATTTGGATATGAAAGGATTAAAATTAAATAAGAAGAAAATTGTAATTGTAGTTTTTAGGAAAGGTGGAAAATTAAGGAAAGAAAATGAATTTAGTTATAAAGGTAATTTTATAAAGATTAAAAAAGAATTCATGTATTTAGGGGTTAAGTTTTTTTTTTGGAATGGTAAGTATGCACAGGGGGTTAAGCATAGAGTACAAAAAGGAAATGTGTGTATGAATTTAATTTTAAAAAGTGAGATTGGAAAGATTAGGGATTTAGCAATGCATAAATATTTGTTTAGGACTAAACTCCTCCCGATTATACGTTACGGGTGTAAGCTGTGGGGTTTTAGAGAAAGTGATGAGTTGGAGAGAATACAAAGGAATTATTTTAAGAGAGTTTATCGGGCCCATAAATCCACTCACAGTGTTGTACTGGTGGGAGATTTGGGACTAAGCAGGCTAAGAAAAGATAGGTTAATAAGAATGGTGAACTTTTGGATAGAATTTTTAAGAAGTAAAAATAGGCTAACGAATCTCAGTAAAATTAGATCCTCAGTAAAATTAGCAACAAGAAGTTAGGAGTTATCCTAAGATGCAAAAGACTTCTCCCTGATGATTCTATTCTGCCACTTTTCAATTCGTGCATCAGACCTGTCATGGAATGTGCATGTCCTCTTCGCTGGTGCACCAAAAAGCCACATCGCTCCACTCCACCATTTTCAAAATAGAGCAGTGCGTGCAGCAACCTCTGGCAACACGAAGGCTAAAACCCCACAGCTGATCCAGGAACGTTTCGATGTGGCGTCCATGTTGGTTTTCTATAAGTACTTGTATAACTCTCCATCAGAGGAGCTATCGAAGCTCGTTCCTGATAAAGCAAAGCCCTTGCGATCAACTCGCCAAAGTACAGCTCGTCAGGACTTCCTTGATCAGGGTACTGCCCGCCAAGAATATCTGAAAACAAGGTTCGCCCGGCGATCGGTTGTCACATGGAATAGATTGCCGGCAGAGGTAATCCCGGAAAATACTTCCCTTGACGCGTTCAAGAGAAGGTATAACAAGTACCTCAGTGTTAGAAAATAAGGTAACTACCAGGACTAGTGTCAAATCATCATCTGTGATGGAGTCGTGAAGCCTGTAATAAAAGAAGAAGCGTATTTCAGTTTTGTTGGAGGATAAGATACAGGTAGGGTGGCCTCAGGAAATTAAGAAAATTTTATATGAAGTAGGATATTCGTATTTTTGGAAAGAATGTAAGGGATCTAATTCTGATACAGTAGCTGATAAGGTAAAAGAAAGGTTACACGAGCAAGGAATACAGCAGTGGCAGGTCCGGAAGGAGGCCTCGGGATTTCTGAGTCTGTATAGTACGGTGAAAGAGACGTGGGTGGAAGAAGTTTATTTTAAGTTGAGGTTGAAACAGGAAGAAATAAAATGGATTTTGAATTTAAGAGGAGGTTCGATTGATATTAGGGAAAGAGAGATTAAATTATGGGTCACAGTGTTAACCCAGTCCCTTGTCCGATGTGTGGGGAAGATGAAGAGGATAAGTTTCATTTTTGGGGAATTGTAAGGAATTGGCGGATCTGAGAAATGATTGTTTTTCGTTAGTGTTGACAGTTAGAAGGTAGGTGGAAGGGATTGTAGGATCACGAGTTAAAATGACATTAAGGAATCTGGCTAAGTATGTTGATGAAGGGCTGATACATCGTGAAAGATGTAGCCTATCTCTTTATAAATAATTTCGTGAAGATTCATATATAAGTACGTTTTTCTTTTTAATGTATGTGTGTTTTTCGCTGATATTGCTTATGTTCTGTTGTTTTTTTTCCAATGGCCCGACGGCTTTTTTTGGAAATAAATGTATACATACATATATTTAGTAGTACTGGTTTAAAAACTTTTTAGGAAGAACTTGTTGTCTCCAAGGAAAGGACATCTTACCAACGTTCCTTTTGTCACATTAATGGTTACCTGCTGAAATTTTTCTAAGGGAAAGTATGGCGGCAAAAATTTTCCCAGTAAACGTTATAAAGTCTTGAAATAATTTTTTTTTTTTTTTTTACCAGAAAAGTATCATATTTCATCTAATGCTAAACTTCTGTCTTTCTTGTGCATATTGTTGGTGCTAAGGATTGGGCAAATGTTCTGTGTAACCCCCCTCCCGTCCCCAACCTTTCTGTTACTATCTCTATCATTTATTTAGTACTAATGGGCAAGACCAAGTACATTTAAAATGGAAACATTGAATGCTTCTGTATCTAAAACAAATCTGACATGATGAAAATTGTTGCCAATAGTCCATCCTAGGACGATAGTGTTATTCTATGAGTTCGAAGGAAAAAGAAATGTCAGTGTTTCCTAAGTATATATATATATAT
>JAQQPU010002243.1:7795-22819 GCA_029168905.1 Artemia sp. Kazakhstan ARC1039 | reverse complement strand
ATATATATATATATATATATATATATATATATATATATACATTTTGATTAATAAACAAATTTACATACATTTTTAGAACATTTGATTCATAGATCACTAAAATCAATATTATAAAAGTATGAAAATATTTTTCCACTATGAAGTCATTCAGGCAAGTATTGTCTACTTAAATATTGAGAAATTTGTTGTAAGTATAGCCATGACATCTGAAAACGAAATACAGAACTGCATGAAAACCACAACTTTTAGTAATTAAATCTTGCACTCTCCTCTGGATTTGAATAATAGCTTTGCTGTTTTCCCACTGTTTTAAATAATGTTGTTGATTTGAGAAGTGTAGAATGTATATGCTAGACCAAGAGGATAAAACAATTCTATATTCTTAGCTGTTTGAAAGATGCACAGCCAATGACGTTTCCTCATGCTTGATGGACTACTGTTAACAATGACAATGGTATTCATAACACTTTGGATTTTTTCAATGAAGTCCGATGATATACAAAAGGATTTGTATTTGGACATACACGGATCCATATCAAATACGCTGTTTATTTGATTTGTGTTCACGATGCGAGACTTAGTAGAACACTGCCTTCGGGAGTGATTTGCCAGTAAATTTCAAACTGATTTAATTACATTAATGCAATATCTCAGCTAATGCTTCGGCAAATGTGTCCTCTAAACCTAGACTGCTCGTTTGTACAATATTCATATCTTGAGTGCCAGACAAGTCCAGTACAATGATACCATGAGTTTTAGCAAACATTGTATCAATTATACCATTTTCAAATAGTTGTGAGTGTCGATATAGGGATTACATTGTCGAATCATACAGTGTCCTATAGGATTTATCAAAGGATATTTGTATAGTGGGATTCCATTTACTTTACACAAAAGATATGAAAGTCCAAACATTTTAAGTTTCTGTGGGGAACTTGTCCCCGATCCTATTGTATTAGCACTTTTTACAAATGTCAATGCCAATTTTGGTGGAATTTCACCGTTAATAAATAAAGGATCAGTAAGGGTTCGTAAATCCGTGGCAATATGACGCTGATTGGTGACTGTATGAGGAACAAGTACATTGATATTATTTGCATTAGCTCTCACTTTTCCCACTGCCAAAGCAACAAAAGTCATAACCTGTTGCTTTCATGAAATTTTGCTGAGGTGAGAGAGAGTGTTACATCGGGGTTGATAGGAAGTTCCTTTCGTAAAATGAAATTGGATGGAACTAGCTTAAATTTTATATCCACTTTAAATATTTGGTAGTAGCCATTAAGTTATGTTAAATATCTCATGATTTATTTTCCCAACTAAATGTAATTCATTAGTTGTCGCACTTTTCAATGCATCTGTTCTATTAGTACCCGTCATATATTCATATCCGTTGGATTAAACACTCAATTCTTTGTATGACTTGGGTGTCAATAACATGAACTGTATATAGCTCGCATAATTTGAGAGATTGTTACTAGTGTTCCCAAACGTTTTATCTATGTAGACACTGATTTGGCGAAATAAACTATGCAATATACAATTTTGATAGGATACTCCATCGGTAATAATTAGCATTGTATTGTCAGACTTCTTGACTACCACATGTAAATCTATAAATGTTGAAGAAAAATCCACGAAGTAGTCTTCATTGGAATAAATTTGAAAGTAGATATAATCAGAGAGCGTTTGTTGTGGATATAATTTTCATAGTAACCGTGTTTTAAACTCACATCAACATTTTCTGCATTAAATAGATTTGAAGATGCAGTGACTGACGGATGGGAATCCTTGTGTGGTAGACATGCCATTATTCAGTCTAGAAAAAGAAATTTTGTTTCGATCTAACAAGTTTCTTCCTTATTTTTTTCTTTTTCTTTAACAAGAGTTTTTTGTTTTGGAGTAGAAACTGATGAGTGATACAGTGTTTGTCGACCTTTTTAAATCTTTTCCATTTTGTCGAGATTTCAATTGCTTACCAAGGGATCGGTAACCGGACCTGAGATTTTCCGAAGCACTTTTTTAATCTTTGTCAGATCCCCAATCGCGTAGTGTAGAGGATGCAAAATTTGTCGCAGCCGGTACAATATATTATTTGTCCAAGGTTAGTGCAGAGCGAAACAGTTTAGCCAACTAACTGCCAAGATCATGGCCCGACATTGATGAACGACCTCTGTAATAATATATTCCAGGACCCAATTGTTTTGGAACAAGAATAGCAGCATGGCAATAAATATCAGGATAAACGAATGCCATTTTTCTATCAGTTATCTTGCTATTCAACGACGGGTTGAAAATGACATGTAATTACTGGAAAACCTTCTTTTATTGCTAAAGAATCACCTAATACAATTCTTGGTGTTAATTGACAGAGCTCCAAATAGGAATTATTGACAGGGATGAAATGAAGGTGCTTTATATTGTAATGACGAATTTGATCTTGACTGGTTTTTAGTTCAAGAACTCGTAGGAGGGAACATCCGCTACCCTTTTGCATACTAGTGTTTTGTGATGGTGGTGATGAGTTGATATCAATAAGTCTTAGCTTTTGTCTCGTAACGTTACTGATGTCATCAAACTGAAATTGTTTTTTACAGCTACTAGGTTTGCTACTATTTATGAAGACTGATTTAAAATCTTCTTCTTTTTTAATGAAGGGGTTAGAGGGTTGGTACTATGTTCCTTTAATTCGTTAAGAATTGGCTTATTTGTATTAAGACTTTTTGAGAAGTTTAATGTATTTTAAAAGTTGTATAGATGATTGCCAAATGATAAAAGTATTTTACGATTTTTAACCATATCATAAATTAAATTAAATAGATTTTAACCTTTCCTTTGAATTATAATTTGTTTCCTATTACTATCAACTTGAATGTGATCTTGACCACTTTCCAACATGAGATATGTTAAGACTTTTTTACTTTGTTCACAATATGAGTGTCGTAGTAGGTTTTCAAAACTTGACAATAATTGACTTCAGTTCCTCCTCCTCCTTTGATTGTGTTGTTGTTGTTTCATCAGAATCTTGAATATATGTTTCCTTTTTTTAGGTCAATGACACTTACATTGACTGGTCTCTCTCGATAGGGTTTATTTTTGTCCAATCTTCGAAGTGCATCTTGAAGCAAAAGTAGTTTTCTTATCATCGGCACTATTCTCATCATTAATTAATTTGCTTTGACTGTCCTCAAAGTTTTCCATTGGCGAAAGGGTGTGTTCTATTTGCGTCAATTTGTAAGGTTTAGCCATCAAGAAAAAAACTGTTTACAAGTCCTGCAATTATTGGCAGTTAAAGTGTAAAAAACTACCACTCGCCTGGAGGAGACGTTTTCTTTTAAAATATTTTCCTTTCTTTTCAAAGAACGTACAATGGAACGAGCTTTCTTTTTCTGTTGCTTAATTACTTTCGGCAATTGAACATTGCCCTCGGTTGAATTTAAACATAGTTCAGATTAATGAGTTCTTTGTCCATACCATGTTTGTGCAAGACTTTCCTAAGTGGTGGTTTTGAAGTGCTTAGAACGGAAAATAAATGTCTATTTTCTTGTAGTTCCGTGAGTGTCATGGATAGAAAATAATAACCTTTTTTACTGTTCACCGGTAGATATGCTGTAATTTTATTGTCAAAAATATATGTGAGTACGTGCAAATCCTCTGGTGTATTCTAATTAAGAGCCAGCAGAATGTAACCATAGGGTTTATTTGTTGCCTGACTGTACGCCTAAAGTAGAAATTTTGGAGCAATTGAATATATATTTTTATTGAGAGTTATTAGAAAACTTGAATCACGAATAACTCTGTAAATGATACAGTAGGTACAATTCATATCAAGTCTTCTCATATATTTGCTTTGATGAAAGAGATTGTGTAGAATTGTGTTACGGAAATTTGTTCATGATGCGAGCGAACAGTAAACCATTGTAACATTTATTGAGACCATTGTTCATTGAATTCAGCTAAATCAACAATAATCAACCAAGAGTTTGGTTCAATAATGTTGAAAACATCAAGTCCCCGTATAAATTTTACCATAATATCTGGTGCAGCAATAGCGTCCGTTTTATCATATTACTCTTGCCAAACACTGTAGCAACAGTAGATGTTCTTCGGTTTTTCCATGAACTTTTTATCACAATTTTTAATTATTTCATTTAAAAGTGTTGTCTTGTCCGGCACTGATGGACAACAAAGAAAAAATCTAAATGGTGTTTGAAATTGATACATATTGTATTTCCTTCAACAGCTGGACTACAACTAACTGTAAACTATATTTTTCTAACGAATAAATAATTTTTCTATCAGTCTTATTCCTACTACGATGTTCAAAAATAACAACAACAATTTGGAATCGTGTTTGCTTTTATTTATATACAATAAATATTTTTAATCAGATGAAAAATAAAAAGTAGTATAGTTTAAAAATAACATTTAATCTACAAACAAATATTTTTAATCAACAGAATAAAAAATGACGGTTTAAAAGCAGCAGCAGCAGCATTTGTATTACAATAAATATCTATACAAAACTTGTTTTTTAGTCAATACACATAATAGTATTACAATTTAAATATCAATTTTTTCTTTATTTACAACAATAATAATAAACATTCACACATACACACTACATTTTTATAAATCAACACAAATACATTTAGAAAAGGGACCCAGCCCCCAAAAGAGCACGGTGGCCACTGCGGATGCTAAAGGCTTTGACGAAGGGCGCGGGGCCCACTGCGACTGGCGCGGTGTGCAAAATACAATTTTTTTATTATGAACAAAAATACGTTCAGAATACAATAATAATAACAACTCTGCCTTGTACATACATACGTATGAACTTTGCTGAACAATGGAAAGTAATGAAAAGAAAAAAATCTTCCCACCAACCGACTAGTATTATTATTATTATTATTATTATTAGTAGTAAATTTAGGTGAATTTATCCGGACCGATATTTTTTCTATAGTCTATACATTCAAATCGATATGAAATACTGTAGTGTCCATTGGTAGTACCTCCAAGCCACCATCACGTACATAGAATTTGTCCAACTTTGCTATCATGACGTTTTTCTCTACTCTAACTGTGTAGTTTTTAAAATGTAAAGAGAAAATCGCCATGAATTTCACTCTTGAAACTAAATTACTTTCCATACAGTTTCTGTAAACACTCATATCGAAATTATTTTTAACATAGTGTGTAGGCGCCCCTTTGCAGATTTTTTTGATCTCCTCATTGTGTGTTTTCACACAGTACACCTTCGGACATGGAAACACACCATTGGATATCAAGTCACTCCCCGCCTGAGATCCATTTGATTCACCAGCTCCGGATAAATGAACTCATAACAGTTGGTAAAATCCGTTATAGAGCTTATTTGATTACCATTTTCCATATCATTTAGTAAATTATTAGTTTTAACTTTTAACAGCAGTGAATTAGTGTCTCTATAATACACCTGAACTTCCCCCCCCCCACCCTCAGCCATTGCAACTTACACAAATTGTATAAGAATGACAACATGTCTTTCCTGAAGATTTCTGTCATTGAGTTACCGCCAGCAATATTTGTATTTAAAATGATATTTCTTTTTTTCTGTGTATGAGGACCATATTAGAATCTATGATAGTGAATGATGTATAGTTGGGATCGGCAATGAGTCAAGCACATTCTTTTGGATTGCTTGCAACCTCAAATCGACTCCTGTTGCGTACACGTTTGCACATTTTACCGAAGACTGAATTTAAAATGAGTTTATAGATTTCTATTTCAACCTTCACTTTCACTTCTGAACGTTTACTGACAAAAGTGCCAATAAATGTTTTCAAATATGGCTTTTGATCAAATTAGAGGGCTCTATGTATCTTTATAACCCTGAAACCAATGGCTAGCATCTATCACAATAGAACATGACGAACAACAATATTTTGTTTCGGATCGTGGTCGGTTATAAGTTTTTACCTTGAAGGTGTTCAGTGCATACCCCCATCCTCTACCAAAGATAAACTGCATGGACTCAAAGAATCCTTGGTCACCTGTCTGTTTATGCACGGGAAAACAATATCCTTTACCGAGTCATGAGGTTCCATCGGTATTTCACCTTTAATATAAAAAAAACCATCCTTGCAGTCCATTCTCCTCAACGGTGGCAATGTTGGGGAAATTTGAAACATAAGGATTGTTAAGCTATTTGTAATTATCACACGGCAAACAGTAGTGAGACATTACCGACGGATAAAGGGTATTCATATCCAAAAAACTACATCAGATTTTACACCGATATTTTGTCCAAGCTGATCAGTTTTCAAGATACGGTCCCCATGAAAAATATAGCATCCCCTCATTGATCTTTCAATAAATAGATGCTGATCCACGTCGGTGATCATATTTATTTCTTCTTTAATGACTTTTACAATTAAATTCATAACCAGATGAGGAATTGAAAAATAATAAACCAAATTCCAAATAGATGTCATCCCTGTTCTTACAGACAATATCCAATAACTCAGTACATCATTTGCCAAGTACATTTTGCAATAATTCCAACTCTCTTTGCCCAAACTCTCTTGGCAAATTCATATTCGGTAGTGGTACATTGACGATTACTAAGTGGATCATAAAACTTTTCAATGGAAGGTAATTTCTTCTCATATATTCTCGAGGTGGAGTTGGATACGGGTATATGCCCTTATACCTTAATAGATCATACATTTCATCATCTAGAAAGCACTCTTTAAGGAGGCGGAAACTATCAAAACTGTCGCTTTTCTATACTTGAATCAATTAGCTTAGGGATTTGGGGAAAAAGGAGTCCAAAAAACAAATTTTATTCAAGATAAAAGTCCCCTCATTGATCTTTCAACAAATACATGCTGTTCCAAGTCGGTGATCAGACCTATCTCTTTTTTACTGAATTTTAGGATTAAATCCATCCCCAGATGAGGAGTTGAAAAATAATAACCCAAATTCCAAATTGATGTTATCCGTGTTCTTGCAGACAATATCCAATAGCCCACTACATCACTTGCTAAGTACATTTTGCAATAATCTCACCCATTTTTACACCCTCCCTTTGCCCAAACCCTCTTGGAAAATTCATAGTCGGTAGTGGTACATTGACGACACAGTTTATATAATATACCAGTAAGTTTACTGCATATGATTTCTGGCTCTTCATTCTCGGTGCGAACAAAAAGCTCCCCCCACTTATTTCTGCACTTATTGTCCACTTATTGGTTGAGCCGGCCAAGTGGTTTTGTCAGTACTTGTTCCTTAGGTGATTGTTCTTTGTCTACCCGTGAAAAGATCTAATGCCGCTTATGTTTATATCTGCAAAAACTTTCTCTGGAGCACTCGCACCTCGGTCCGGGTTTTTATAATGGGTGAGATAGGGAAAGATCATACTGGATAATTACATAAACTGTAATCGACGATCACTAAGTGAATCATAAAATGCTTCGATGGACAGTAATTTCTTCTCACTTAGCCCCGAGGTGGTTTTATAGTAATCATGCAGGTATATTCCCTTATACATTAATAGATCATACATTTCATTATCTGAAAAGCGCTGTTTAAGGAGGGGGAAACTATCAAAAATTTCACTTTTCTCTACTTGAATCAATTGACTTAAAGATTTGGGGGGAAAACTAAAGGAGTCTAAAAAAAAAAATTTCATTCAAGTATGGCTGACCATTATTTTATGTTTTCCATTTGAATTCTAAGAGCAGCAGCTTCTCAGATGATTATGGTATGTATTATAAGAAAAAGAACCATCTACCCATACGTGATCTACGACTTTACCCTTCTGCATACGTGTCAATGCTGGTAAAATGAATTTCAAATCATAATTGGAATTGTGTATATAAACAAGTAGAAAATATTGTTGACTAACGTTTATATTACAGTGTTGCTGGGCCACACTCCGAAAGATACTTCCGCCGGTCAAATGTCTTGCAACAAATGATCATGATCGCGGACAATTCCATTACCTCCTTTCCCCTTGCCCCCATTCCCTCTTCAAATTTCCGCTTAGAAAGTTTAATGGCCATCCCGTCCTCTTGTGATAGACTCATTGGATATTTTTTGTGGCGTAACCGCGAGATTGCCTTATTTGCTGTAATAATAAGTGCAGTCAAGGTTGTGCAAATACAGTATGGCCCATACAATGTCTCAATTATATATACCACGTGCATGCTATTACACAAGTCTCTTTGGATATGGGCTTAAGAGACCGCAATGACTTCATGTTCTTTGACACGATTTAAATTTGATGAATTGTACACATCTGCGAGTTTGGCTTTGCTGTCTAAAGCGATATTGTCACTGTTTCCTGAAACGCAAAATTGCCTTTTCACCGCTAACAGTTTTCACAGACTGGTACCCATGGCGCTTAAAGTATCTCATATGATTCTTTAGCTTTAATTCAGTTTTGAAAGAAGATAGATATGCTGGACAATAATAACGTCAAGTGTAACGTTTCCCTTGACTTAGAACCCCACTAATATCTGTAATTGGATTGAAGTGTCCCACTGAATCAGGTTCTGTAGCAGGCATGTAAAGAAGCCATACCCAGTGCTTCACTGATTCAATGGACGGATCCCTCACATGAAATATTACCCTCTCTTTGTCACTGCGCTCACCCTCCTCAAATTCAGTTTCATATTGTAACACAGTAACACTAGTCTTTAAATGTTTATTAGCCCGTTGAGAAATATCTATTGCATTAAGTGTTACTGGATATTAACAATTTAAACAATTGAAATATACTTTAGTATACTCTGCCCCTACCACACCTCCATTAGCTGTCAATTTTCAAGCTTTGTCTTAATAGCATTCTTTCGCAGGGGTCGGTGGGATGCGACAAGTTATGCATACTTCAAACGCTGTAGCCCTGTGCCGCAACAGATTCACTGCACACCTTGACATTTCTCCAAATCTGAATTATATTTTAAAACTATAGCCCCCGCCCCACCACCTTTTAAAATAAATTGTTTTTTAAATTTACATATACCTAAATTTAAAGTTTCAAAAAATAAAATCACTGCCCTTTTATTACAATTATCTACTTTATTTTCAATACTATTTATTCACACCATGGACACACCCTCAAAATTTTCCAAATGTCACTGAATTGCTATCATTTAAGTACGCTAGATATTGTGAATAAACACCACCAGTATTTTCATTTAAATAAATTTTTTTTTAGTGTTTTTGATGTTTTTATGCTGCCTCTTCCACCCCAATCCCGAATTTGCCTTTCAAGAAGAGCTCGAATCTTGCCTACATAGGAATGTAAAATATCTAAGTGGTCTGTGATAATGTCCCCCGCTATCCCATGAATTAAAAGGGTCCCCAAATACGGCCGTATAAACATGAATATTGTGCAAGACAGAGTCTGACAAATAAAATTTAGGTACTACATTTGGCATTGCAGAGGTTTCCATACCCCCATCACCACTCTGTCCCCTTCAACCTCAATAAAAGGGTTGGCGAGTGGAGTAAAGTCATCCAGGTCACTTAGCATATCTTCCAGAGTATCTGGTCTAATGGTTCTGCCATATCAAATTTTTTTACTGGTATATTTTGTTCTCCAAATGTACTCGGCTGAGCTGGGGTGATGTCTATTAAGACAGTGAGGGGATTTTCATTCAACTCTCTAGGAAAATCATCTAAAATTTTACAGGTATTTGGATTCAGCTGATCAACCCAACCAAAATCGTCCTTTGATACACCTTGATCTTCAAATGCATCTGGTTAGAGAAAACTGACATCCAAACCCTGTTCAAAGGTACTTGGGGGAATATCAATTGAAGTAGTGGAGGCAGTAACATTTTTATCCCCAAAATATTCCTTCAAAAAGTGTTCTGTCCACTCTGGACAATCGTCATTGTGACTGTAAGAGGACTAGTTATCAAGATGATCATCACCCCCCAAAACACTCTTTCACAAATTTCTAGTACCACTCAAGATCGTTGTTGACCAGATGGTGAGTCAATAACTTGAGCATCATTAAAATCTAATGGTGGTGCGAATAAAGTTGTCTCTATATCCTCAAAGAGGTTGAACAACCCTTGAGTTGGTGGTGGTAACTCATCGATATTAATCTAAAATAATAATATAATTTATTTTTATTGTGAAATCGGTACTGTTTCATCAAAGTCGAAGAAATGGATTATTAACGAGCTACATTTTCGAATCATTTAAAACACATGCATAATAAAAAAAATATACATACACATAGCATTAGTCGTAACAGAAACAGTAGCAGTACCATTATCTGTGTGTGCATAGTGTCATTTGGCTAGTTCACTGTCCCCATCACTCAATATATCCTGAAAGTTTTAATTTAATGTCCCTTATTTGTTAGTTTTGCACTATATAGATAACCTAAATGAGTATAGTGTGTTCTGATTTTGTCCAATATTCCCTGAAAGTTTCATCTTAATACCCTTACCTATTTGGAAACCCAGGATCATTCTTACCCCCCCCCACCGCACCTTTCCCAGTAATAAAACATATTTTAAACAAACGACAGCCTGCATAACATACGACCCATGCCCAATGGGCTGTGAAGGTCATGTCATCCCCAAAGACATAGTTGATAGAACTTTTAACTATTTCGAACGAAATGGATATTTCAAAATTTAAATCAAATGGTTTTGGAATGAGGGTAGCAAAAGGTGGCTGGTTGCCTTTCAATTACTTTATAATTTTTAAAAGTGTACTAGAACAGTCAATGAACTCCACTTCCATAGTTTCTACCATAACTCGTTCCATGCAAGGTGACCTGGGAGGAAAGGAAAAAAAACAATATATTGAACCCTTATCGCTCTTTGCTCAGGCGGTGGTCTTTACTTTTGCGCTGTCTATTTTCTAACAGGTCTTTCCCACGATATCTTCACTTTGCCATTGTTTTCAAGAAGAAGAATCAGAAATCATCTTTAAATTGAATTAGAAAAATTCCCAACTGATACATGATTTTAATTGAATTCAAACGTTATCCAAAAGAATTTAGTTTTTTCTTTATATAATAAAATATAATTAAAAAAAAACAATCAAGAAAACGAAGGTAAAAATTTGCCTCTAATAATCACATCCTGTCTTAACAAGCGCCTGCATAGCTACAAATACAGAACTGATTTGAGCATATTGACACGAAAATGATACATACCCATTTTTCGCTTACACTTTGTGGTGGGGTTTTTTTTCACAATAATCAGATTTATAATCAAAAGGATGCTTATTTAACTAAATAAATTTATAACTAAAAAACACTCTCCACCCTCCCATAATCATTTTAATGCATATTTATTGCACATTTACGTATAGCATTTAATTACAGTTCAAATGTATTTGGCTGAAATCTGTCAAAATCTAGTTTGCGGAACTGTCAAAGTGAAAATCTCTTATACGCGTATGCCATAAGGATAAACAATTTTAACATATCATTAACAGACTGACATTTCACTTCGAGTATGAAGGGGGGGAAATTCTTGACACAGTTTCCAAAATGTAAATAAATTTCATATTTGAAGGGAGAAATTAACAAAATAAATGTGAATGTATGATAACTATTTAATTGTGTAAGTAACTTACTTCGAAAAACCGTTCACCTCCAGTTTGTCTGTCCATAATAATCACTTGTTCAATCATCAAAGATCTTCCCAACTGATAGAGATAAAAGCAATTGTAAGCTCTATTTATACTGGACGAATTGTCACTGAGCCAAAATATATTAAAATATAATTCCTATCTCTTAGTAGAACAATGCTCTATTCAAGTGTTAAGTGAAATGACAAATTCCCAAAATATTGGATAAATTACGCTTCTAGCCTGAGTGTATCCAGACTATTTTTGGTGTGCCATATATGGTTTGTAGTTCGCAGCTGGACTCCCCTTACTACTTATATCTACTCTCTTCCTATAAATTCCACCATCCGCAAGTTCCAAATGGCACTAAAATGGCAATTTTGGTGCCATGTCTCACATGCAAGAGCTGGGGTTATTGAACTAGCAGAACTTTTAAGAATTATGTTTAATGACTCATTTGAAAGCTATTGCTCATATCTACGTGTTTTTTTTATTTTTTTCAATTCTACCATTCGTAAGTGCAAGAAAGCACTGGAAACAACACTTTTGGTGCCACTTTTTTGAGTGAAAAGGCTCTGAAGTAAAAAAAGTCACTATTGTAATAGTTATGTTCCAGAACCCTTAACAGGGAGTTTACAAGAACCCCTACAGTGCACTTCTCCTCTAAGCCCCCTTAATAAGTTTCATAAATCGCCTGCTCATCTTTAAGCTACTGCACCATTTGCAGGCCACCACACCATCGTAGATAGAGGTCTCATGGCTTAATTAAAAGCTATTGCTTATATTTACTAGGTTTTTACAAATTCTACCATCTATTAGATTTCACAGATTTCAATTTTAATTATTTTTTTGGGGGGAATTTGCAATTAACTCTTTGTCATGGTTGAAGCAGTAGCTGCAACCTACTAAAGAGCGAACCACTGCCCACACTAACTAAAAGTTAAAAACGTCAAAACGGTCTTTTTTTCTTCTTTTTTTCCAGGCCTAACGGGCTACTAGAACATCTTAGAGAAATGATTAAAAGCTCATTTAAAATGGATTTTTCATATATACGTGGTTTATATAAATTCTGGCATCTGCAAGTGCCATATTGCCCGAAAAATGGCACTTTTTTGCCAATTCTCAAGGGGTGGGGCAATCAGGCTACCAGAACATCGTAGATAGATTTTTAATAGCTCATATAAAATTATTGCTCAGATCTACGTCCTTCCAATAAATTCTGCCATGTGCAAGTTTTAAATGGCTCTAAAAACAACACTTTTGGTGCCATGTCTCAAGTGGAAAAGCTGGGGCTAGTGGGCTACCAGAACTTTTTAGAGTGATGTTTAATGACTCATTTGAAAACTTTTTCTCATATCTACGTGCTTTTTGTTAATTCTGCTGTTTGTAAGTTAGATATAGCATGGAAAAAACACTTTTGGTGCCACTTCTTAAGTGGAAATCTTGGAAGTATAAAATGGTATCACTGTAATAATTATAGTTCAAAACCCTTAACTGGAGGTTTGCAAGAATACCTCCAGTATGTTCATCCTCCAGACTCCCTTAACAAGCTACGCAATTAAAGTCTTACAAACACCAACACATTAAATTAGATTATTAGAGGCGTGGTTTTGTTAGTACCGTACTTGACTTCAAATTATGTTATCATGCTTTCAATTCCTGCTTGTATTTTTTTTCAATCACGGTTTGTCCCTTCTTATGATTACTTTTCAGATAATCTACTATTTTTGAAAATATGATGCACTCATTTTTAAGGTATTAATTAAAAAAACTTTTTCCACAAAATAAGTTTTTCAAAGAAAAGTAAAGAACTCCATTAAACAAAAAATGAGCAAAAATAAAATCAAATAATCTACCAAGCATGGAACTACCATAAATCAGCATCGATAAATAAATGAATCCCAAAACGAGCAGAAATTACAATAAATAACCGAGTGAAACTCAAAACGAGCAGAATTTAACATAAGTTGGGCTCAAAACCCCTATGCCTTCCCAAGGCCAGAAGAAAATTTGCACTTTACTGAAAAAATACAAGTGAACGTGCATTGTCAGTTTAATATACATTTACTGATGTTTAGTAATCAAAATCTTAATATTATTTGATTTATTAAAGTTATAAAAGTATAAACATACTTACAAAGGTTGTAAGTTATGCCCCCTGGGCATAACTTACAACCTTTGCCCTGGGGACTCTCGGGGGTTTGTCATCCTTAAATACATAATTTCCAGAACTTTCAACTACGTTGACAAAATGGCTATCTCTAAGCTTTGATTGAATGTTTTTGGGGAAATGGAGGGCGTGAGAGGGGGGTTAATTACTCTCCACTCACTTTCGACTATTAAAAAGGGCAATTTTAATTTCCAATCAAATGAGCCCCTTGTGAAATTTCTACAACAACATTCTATATAGACCTTATATGCCCCCAGGGAACAAATTACAACCCTTGCACTGAAAGCTCTGATGGGGTTTCTATCCTAAAAGACCTAATTTCCAGAACTTTCGACTACGTTGGACAAAATGGATATCCCAAAATTTTGATTGGATGTGTTTGGGGAAAGGGTGGGTGTGAGAGGGGGGTTAGTTGCCCATTTCAATAAAGACCTTATATTCCCCCAGGGCATAACTTATAACCCTTGCCCTGAAGACTATGGGGAGAGTGTCCTGCTCAAAGATATAATTTCCTGAACTTTAAATTTCGTGGAACAAAATGGCTATCAAGAAATTTTGATCGGATATGTTTGGGGAAATGGTGGGCGTGGAAAGGGTGTTTGTTGCCTTCCAATCACTTTCGACTAATAAAAAGGGCACTAGCCATTTCAATTTCCAATCGAATGAGTCATTTTTGAAGTTTCTACGACGACGCGTTCAGTAGAAGCCTTATATGCCCCCAGGCCATAACTTACAACCCTTGCCCCGAGGGTTGTGGGGGAGTGTCCTCCTCAAAAACATAATTCCTATCTGGAAATCCAAAACACTGAATAAAATGGCTATCTAAAAATTTTGATTGGATGTGCTTGGGGAAAAGGTGGGCGAGAGAGGGGGGTTAGTTGCCCTCAAATCACTTTCGACATTTCCTGAACTTTAACTGCTTGGAACAAAATGGCTATCTCAAAATTTTGATTGCATGTGTTTGAGGAAATGGTGGGCGTGGAAGCGGTGTTAGTTGCTTTCCAATTACTTTCGACTATTAAAAAGGGCACAAGCCTTTTCAATTTCTAATCAACTGAGTCCTTTTTAAACCTTCTACGACAACGCGTTCTATAAAAACTTTATATGCCCCCAGGGCATAACTTACAACCCTTTTCCGGAGGGCTGTGAGGAGGTTGTCATCCTCAAAGACCTAATTTCCAGAATTTAGAACTACGTTGAACAAAATGGCTATCTCAAAATTTTGATTGGATGTGTTCGGGGGAATGATGGGCGTGGGGGGGGGGGGG
>JAQQPU010002242.1:40530-70278 GCA_029168905.1 Artemia sp. Kazakhstan ARC1039 | reverse complement strand
CTCAGTGACACATTAAACCTACTACTTATAAATATGTGTAACTCACAGACTAGGCCTATATATGTTATATACAGAAATATATAACTGAGTGACATATTTAGCCTACTACTTATAAATATGTGTAACTGACTGACTAGGCATATAAGTTATATACAGAAATATATAACTCAGTGACATATTTAGCCTACTACTTAAAATATGTGTAACTCACTGACTAGGCCTATATAAGTTATATACAGAAATATATAACTCAGTGACAAATTTAGCCTACTACTTATAAATATGTGTAACTCACTGACTAGGCCTATCTAAGTTATATACAGAAATATATAACTGAGTGACATATTTAGCCTACTACTTATAAATATGTGTAACTCACTGACTAGGCCAATATAAGTTATATACAGAAATATATAACTGAGTGACATATTTATCCTACTGCTTATAAATATGTGTAACTCAATGACTAGGCATACAAGTTATATACATAAATATATAACTCAGTGACATATTTAACCTACTACTTATAAATATGTGTAACTCACTGACTAGGCCTATTTAAGTTATATACAGAAATATATAACTGAGTGACAAATTTAGCCTACTACTTAAAATATGTATAACTCACTGACTAGGCCTATATAAGTTATATACAAAAATATATAACTGAGTGACATATTTAGCCTACTGCTTATAAATATGTGTAACTCACAGACTAGGCATATAAGTTATATACAGAAATATATAACTCAGTGACATATTTAACCTACTACTTATAAATATGTGTAACTCACTGACTAGGCCTATCTAAGTTATATACAGAAATATATAACTGAGTGACATATTTAGCCTACTACTTAAAATATGTGTAACTCACTGACTAGGCCTATATAAGTTATATACAGAAATATATAACTGAGTGACATATTTAGCCTACTGCTTATAAATATGTGTAACTCACTGACTAGGCATATAAGTTATATACAGAAATATATAACTCAGTGCCATATTTAACCTACTACTTATGAATATGTGTAACTCACTGACTAGGCCTATCTAAGTTATATCAGGATTCTTACTATCTTGAGAAGTAAAAGAGTTATGCAAATATAACTTGCAAAAGTAAATCTATGACCAAAAATATAACCTTTAAAGGCATTGCCAAGCTACTATTTCTACCTTTTTCTTTATTTTTAGGACCTAAAAAGATTCTATGCATCACAGGTCTTTTACTTAGCTTGGTAAACTTACAGCTGGTTATCTGCAATGAAATAACATATTTGCCTTGTCTAGAAAGAAAAGTTACTTTAGGGATACCAAGGAAAACTTATCTAAATTAACAACTTTACAAAATTGAAAATTTTTATAAATCTAAAAACCAAAACCAAAAACCATATATACATATATATAGGTTAGGTTAGGTTATAACTTCTTTGTGTGGCTACAAAAATGAAATACCTTTGGGGTCCCTTTAAGGGATCCCTCAAAGCGATTATTGTACTATGAAAGAGCACAAAAAAGGAATCAAATGATGGTTTCACCCTCATCCTAGCCAAACCATAGGTCCACCTAGAAATTCACCATTTGTTTTCAAAATGTATTAATCAAATTACTTGACACTGGCTACATTAAGAACAATTTTTTTTTTCCAAAATTTGTTTATAAATTTTTTATAAATATCCCACTAGTCACCCACCAATAAAGTTCAATGCACACTAGCCTATGATATCAGCTATGTAGTTTGCTATTAAGGTCTCACTAGGCTAAGGTATGCACTGACGCTATTAAGGCAATTTAAGGTAGGCCTAGGACATACCAAACAAATTAATCAATAAAGTTCCTTATAAACAGCAAAAATAACTAACTAGTCGGTATCAGGTAAGAGCCTACTGAAGTAGCCAACTATTCAGTGGTAAATATATTTCTAGGTTTTTTTTTTTTTCATTATTTTTTTTTATATATATATATATATATATATATATACACATATATATATACATACATATATATATATATATATATATATACAGGAGTGTGGAGCAAATGTGATTTATGGTTATATTCTACTTTTCAGTTTTCCAAGTGACTGTCCATATTTAATTATAAGTGGTTCTGTCTATTCCACCGTTTTGCTAAACCGAATGTCTACTCTAGAGAGAGATCAGGTTGATGCTGAAGACTTATCAAATAATAGGATTGTGAGCAATGCCATTGTGATTGACTTAACTTTTATTCTCATCTAAACAGTAGTTTTTCTAACACGTTTTTGGTTTGCTAAGGAGAGGGGGGCCTTAGCTGAAGCAGAAATACTCAAGGGCTAATCTTTCTTTTAATCAACTTAAAATTCTTATGGATGATTTCCAGCTACATGTTGTTGGTCTGTGTGAGACTTTTTTGGATGGTTCTAAAGATTCACTTTTTTATTTGCCTGGTTATTTTTCTGAGCGATTGAGCCTTGTTCAGATTGGAAAGGTCTTGCTATTTATGTTTCGAATAAATTTGCATATTCCATTCGTAGAAATATTTCGGGATGTTGAAGGAGTTTTAGAATCACAATTTTATTGAAACTTCAGTCTAAGGAAAAAAAGTTGGTTGTTCCTGAAATTTATCGTACTTCAAGCGGTTCTATTCGGCCATATGCTTGAATGTTATTAATAAAACACTAAAATTGGTCTAAAATCAGCTTTCTGATAGGGGTGTCATGGATAATTTTAACTTATATCCTTTGGATTCTTCTTCTATGTCATAAGACTCTCTCACTGTAATGCTTTTTATGGTATGCTGCCAACGGCGTTTATGGCAACTAGAGTAACTGAGACAACAGTCACTCTAATGGATAATATTTTTATTCTATACTAAATCCTAGTAGCTCTGTCTTGGTAAGCGACTTTTCAGACCACTTTCTTATTATTTATTTCCATTTTCCTATATTCTTATTATTCTTGTTTTGCTGCCTCATATGCCATAGTTATGGCCCGCCATATCCTAGAAGAAATTTTTCCAGCTGCCACCTCTCGTGATGCTGTTTTAGAAAAAGGAAGGAAGAACCTTTTACTCCCTTTTCTGACGGCGACGTTAGCCGTTCACTGTGCGTAAGCCGATAGTATTCTCACTGGGCACAAAGCTGGATCTACATCTAGTGTGGGAAGAAGGATAGGAGAAGGTATCTCATGAGGCTTCACGGTTTTGAGTCTAAACGAAGGGAGAAACCTGAGAGTTACTGAATTATCCGAAAATTGTGTTGTACTGAAGGACAAGGCATGAATTTCACTCCTTCGACGACCAGATGTGATGGCCAGATGTGTTCTTAAGACTAAGATCTTTCATAATAATATTCCACAAGTCAAGAAATCGTGAAGTTCTAAAATACTTTAGAACAAGGCCAAGATCCCAGGCAGGAATATCATGTTGTGTCCGCGGTGACTCGTGCCCAAAATTCTGTATCATTTTCGTCAAACAAGTATCTTTGCTGATATTTGTTCATGTAGCTAGAGCTAGCGTTCCGCATATTGCTGCTTTATAACCGTCTATCGTTGATGGTGCAAGATTTCGACCAGTCTTTAGATATATCATGAATTCTGCAACTGTCTGAGCACTGGTTTCGAGAGGATTAATCTTCCTTTCACTACACCAACCCATGAACACTTGCCATTTTCCATTGTACAATTCAATGGTAGATCGTCGCTGGGCCGAGCAATTGCACGGGCTGATTCTTTAGAAAAACATCTCTTTTCGAGTCCACGCTCGATATCTTCCAGCCATGTAAATTTAGATTCCTTAGTGCTGGGTGGCGAAGTCGACCCTGCAGGAGGAGATCTGACTAATCTCAGGGGGTATAGGCAAGTCTACAAGCAGGTTGAGAAGATTCGTGTACCAAGCTAGGCGAGGCCACTGCGGAGCAATTAACGTTATTCGGCAGTTCACAGACTTTCGAACCTTCTCCAGAACCTTTGGGATCAGGGCAAATGGAGGGAAGGCATAACTGTGTTTGTTCGACTAATCGAGGACAAGGGGATCTGTGC
Source organism: Artemia sp. Kazakhstan ARC1039 (assembly GCA_029168905.1). Taxonomy (NCBI): domain Eukaryota; kingdom Metazoa; phylum Arthropoda; class Branchiopoda; order Anostraca; family Artemiidae; genus Artemia; species Artemia sp. Kazakhstan ARC1039. Next base: position 66,256 of record JAQQPU010002242.1, on the reverse strand, counting down.
CGATCGCAAGAGAATCTGGAACTGGTGAGAAATATACGTCAATCTTCCGGTTCAATCGAGTCGCAAATAGATCGACTTCTGGCAATCCGTGCTCTTTTGACAGGGCTCTGAAGACACTCTCGTTGAAACTCCATTCCGTGAGCAGACCTTTTTCTTCTCGTGACAGTGTGTCAGCTACTAGATTGAGTCATCCGGCAATGTGTCTTGCCCTCAAGTGAACGTTCAGGGCCATCGTAATCTCAAACAGCTTTATGGATTCATCCTCTAGGGAGAAAGAACGGGTTCCACCCTCTTTTTTTGGGTAATTGACAACAGTCGAGTTGTCCGTCGCTACCATGACTACCTCGTTTCTTAGCACCTCTGCAAAGGATTTGATTGTGTTGGCTACGGCTCTCATCTCGAGGCAATTTATATGAAGAGATTTCTCTTCTGGAGACCAAGTCCCCGAAGTGTCTTTATGTGGGTCCTCTAGATAGCCACCCCACCCGTAGGTTGAGCTGTCAGTGAATAATGTTTTGGAAACAATAGGGGGTTTGAGAGGAAGGCCTTGACTCAGCCAATCTTTGTTCAGCCACGGTGAAAATGCCTCTTTCATCTCTGTTGTAATTAGGATGTTTAAATCTATCTTGTTCCAAGACCTGTCCCACAATCTGAGCATTAGTAACTGACATTTCCTGAGTTGTAGTCTGTTGAAAGGAATTGCTCTTGAGCCCGCAGTGATGAGTCCAATCAGCTTCATCAGGTGCCTTATTCAGGTATGCGATTTTTCCAGAGCTGTCTTGATTGCATGTATCAAGTTCTGAATCTTTTCCGGGGTTGGGTACACCCTCTTTACCTCCAGGTTTACCAGAAACCCGAGAAATATGATCCGTCGCATAGGTTGCAATTCTTATTTCTCGCTCAGCATGAACCCAAATCTGTGCAGGAGAATCATCTCATTTCTCGCTCAGCGTGAACCCAAGTCTGTGCTGGAGAATCATAACGGTCTTTACATTGTTCTGTACTAATGACTTTTGGTAATTGTGCACAATCTATTTGTTCATGTAAGTATGCCATTGGATGGTTTAAAGATGGCCATAGCTCACGATGGCACTTTGAACTGATAGATTTTGTTTTTGAAAGTGAACCCTGAAAAGTTATGATACTTCTACCATCAAGGCTACACGTATGAAGGTGAAAACTTGCGGAATATAGGGGGAGGGGGAACTTGAACTAAATCAAAACACATTATGTGCATTTAGTTGCCAAATAGTACAGGCAAACTAGATTTTGACCCCAAACAAATTGCAACAGAAATGATTTTTACACCATGTTGTAGAGAAAAAAAAAGCTGAACAACATATCCAAAGCTCCAGTAATTGTTCGTATTTCTTGAAGTGAATTGTTATTCCAATGTAAAAAGACGAGATGATTGTGAAAATGGAGTCAAATTTGGTGTACGGTATATACAAAAAGTTTCAAAATCACAAATATGAGATTTGGCGTCGCCATTACCTCATACGTTGGTACATCTATTAACAAAAGCTTCTCCGGTTTTGCAATACAAAGACGGGGTTTTGCAATACAAAGACACCCCAAATCCTCACGAAAAACGTTTTCACAACGATTAGTTTCTGTTTTGTGGTACACGGAGTTAAACGGATAGACACTATCCAAGGTAGTTTCCTTGTTTTAACATATAAAACATTTTGTATTTAGCAGAAAAGAAAATGAGTTTGTAGTTTTGTTCATGTATGAGCCTGGTGTTTAGTAGGCCAGATAATTATTTGTATTTTAATGGTTTAGCTGCGGTAAATCCAGTATTTGGGTATGGATAATACCTTTCATAAGTTTATATTTTATAAATTATATAAGGTTATAACAGCTTGGCCGTACAGACCGTCATTACATAAGATCTTAGCGCCTAGGGTGTATAGGCCGTCATTACATAAGGTCATTACGCCTAGGGCGTACAGGCCATCATTACATAAGGTCATAACGCCTAGGGCGTATAGGCCGTCATTACAGAAGGTCATAACGCCTAGGGCGTACAGGCCGTCATTACATAAGGCCATAACGCCTAGGGCGTTTAGGCCGTCATTACATAAGGTCATAACGCCTAGGGCGTACAGGCAGTCATTACATAAGGTCATATCGCCTAGGGCGTATAGGCTGTCATTACATAACGTCATAACGCCTAGGACGTACAGACCACCATTACACAAGTTTATAACGCCTACGGCGCATAGGCCTTCTGGCAAGGGTTAAGTTTGTCTGGATATTGCAGCTCAGATTAGTCCCAGCATCTAATTATAAAGATTTTATAGTTGGATAAAATTATGCATTTATAATATTGTAATTGTTTGAATAATCAATACAGGATGAAATGAAAAATATGAAGTCACAGATTGTTTGTTAACAAAATGATGGAAGGTCCTTTTCTGAGCGTGACCACACCTCCATCCCAAACATGGGTGAGGGCCCCTCAACAACGGCGTCGAGAGACCGAGAAGATACAGGTGATGGCAATTCTGAGAATGACGACAATGATTCCCTGCATTTCGATGACGAACAGTCGATGGTAGACACCGATCCCGGAACAGATGACAAGGTCTCTTTGGCAGAGTTACTGGACCTTGTATACGAAGTACTAGGTGGCACCATTTGCCCCACGCCTACCATTACCGTCCAACAGCGTCGCTCGGCGGCAGAGCTGGTTTTGCCAGTTGAGCATTTCAAGAGAAAACAGCTTATAACGTTACCTTTCTCCCCAATGCTGAAAAACTTCATCAAGCAGTGCTCAGAAGAACTGCTGTCAACAACAAAGAGTAAGTCATTCTCAGAACGCGGTACTTTCTTTGATCCTCTCGACATACCGGGCCGAGCGAAAGCTTACAAATATGTAGCCAAAATTACATATTTTACCTGGATTTTGCCATGCGTCATTGTTGTTTCAACCTGGTTAGCCGTAAATTGAATCAACGCTGAGGAAATCAAGAAACGGAAAAACACATGGGAAATATAGCCTGTAATTTTGGCTATATATTTACACATTAGGGGGGAGAAGGGTAAAATGTAGTGGGAATGTATTCAAACTTTAAAACAACAATTTTTCCACTTATTGCGAAGTAAGAATTCTTTCTCACATGTTTCCTTCTCCATAGCCCAGCTTCTAGGGTAATCCCAATTTTTGAATTTAAATGATTTAGAATTTGGTTGAAATAGTATTTGGTTCAGAAGATGGCATAAAACAGACTAAAATCTTTTCTTTTTAGACATAAATAGGCATGGACTTGCTTAGGAACGAGCACAGGAAGAGCGGAGCCATGGGCTTGACAACTCTAACACTCCGAATATTTGAACTTTTTGAAGTCCCAAATCAACTTATCAGACCTTGTTTTACATTTACTCCCCTCCCCTCACCCACAAACGAAAGTCATTTGTGAGTTCCAATCTAGAAATTTTACGGTAGACACAATTCTTCACTATTAAACCCTTCAACTGCGAATGGAACAACTAATCGTATAGGAAAATAATACCCTGCTAGTTATAATACCCTGCTAGTTATAATAATACCCTGCTAGGATAATAATACCCTGCTAGTTATTATCACTAATAGCTAAAAATCCTCTAATTGAAATTTTTAGATAACACCCTTTAGTGTTTTCTTCCTCCAATTTTACCGCATACTTAAAAAAACATGGAACGGAAGATGGTAGTGTCGACTGTTTTTCTAGAAAAAACACCGAAGAGAAGTCAATAAATAAAAATAACTTTTTTACGATACGATACGAATTTATTATGTCAAATAACAAGAACTAAATGAGATACAATATAATTTAAATAATCACTCTTTCTTGTCACTTATTTATTAAAATGAGACACAAAATACTGTCGAAAAGACAATCTGTATCGGTTGGTAGCCATGGGTTCACAAGGCCTGAGTTTATTCTTGTGCCTTGTATTACACCCTAATCTTACCGGTTCAGGGAGCAAATCTCGATGCTTGCTTAACTCCAAAAGCTTCTGTCCAAAGGCCATTGTAAGCTGGTGTCGCCTGGCATCAAGTCCATCTAGGCCTAGGATTTTAAGGCTATCATCATAATTCGTGAATTCCGGACCCAATATCACACGGGTAGCTCGTTCCTGCACATTCTCAAGGTCATTTTCTTTGCTCTTTACTTAGCCCCGGATGCCACACAGGACAAGCATACTCTAAAATACTTTGAATGTACAGTTTATAAAAATTCAACAGTGAAAAACGACTAAAACCGAATCGCCGAATTGTGACTAGATTACCCAACGCTATATTTGCCTTCTTAGTATAATTATTTACATGATCCATTCATGACATTTTTGAGCTAAAAGTCAACCTAATTGTCATATTATTTACAATTGGCACATTTATATCACTTTGACTAGGAATTTTTTTTTAAAAAAAACGAGACTCTCATAAGTGGTGACTTTTCCCTATTAATTGAATGCCGTTTTTCTTCACAGTCAGCCTTCCAAACGGCGAATTATGCCATCCGTACTAATCATGGATCCTAGCTTATGAAGTATCAGCAATGATAAATCATCTGCAAATGACTGTCCTCTTTTTATTCATGCTATTCCTTATTAAATTTAAGTTTGAATCACATTTTTCATTTTAATATAATTTTTATTATAACTCATCTGCTCATCCGCAAAAATTTCAGTTATGTTTATGTGTAATGTGATTATTTATTTTAATTTCTGTTCGTTTGGGTTTGATAGATCTTTCTTCAAAATTTCTATTTTTTCTAAGTTTTACGTATTCTGATAGTTCGAGGTTTTACTAAAGCTCTTTCATTTTTATTGGAAAAACTCTTCTTGGAAATTATATTTAATTAGTAAATTGAAGGGAAGGGAAATTTTACTAAGGCAACACTAGAACATGGTCTCTGAACGCCTTGGATTGGCGTTTAGCATTGTTTATGGCTTGTGGTGGGACCAAATTCATATAAATTCTAAGGATAAATTTAGCAGCTTCTTTTATCAAAATCTAGGGAGATGTATCAACCAAGAATTTCTTTACAGGACTTGCCAGAGAGGGTGGCAATGGATGGAAGATGTTTCCGCCCAAATAAAAAATATGTTTTTTATTTTATTCTTCTTATAGTGTTGGAAAAGCTAAATATATATAATAATTTTGTTCTTTAGTTTTTGTTGTTTCTTTTTACAAAAATTTGAAAACACTAGTTTCTTTTTTTTATAAATTTGATGTGCAAAAGGAAATAGAGCTCTAATGCTAATAATCAAGAATAGAATAAACAGGTAAAATAATCCTATTTGGGTGGAAAAACATTTAATTTAAAAATAAATTACGTAATAAAACATTTGTAACTTAAATAATTCCTTCTCTCTAGCCCCAATACCGTCTGTAACCATAGCTGTACGGTGCGTAACCATACGATGGATATGCATAGCTATATGTAGGGTAATAATGACCATAATAATGATAAGGATAATAACTATAGTGATGAGTTTCTGCTCCTTTCAGATCTTCTTCGACAGGAACTTCCGCTTCAGAAGCTTTTCTTCTCAGCCTGTAACTACGATCGTCAAAGGAAAGACCGCCTCTGTTAGCTGTTAACCCTCTTTTCATATCTTGAAAATCAATAGCTGGTTCCTTTGGATTGTTTGATTTGGCTAATACTGCGGTGACATAAAGGGCAACAAGCAGAATCTAGAAAAAAGTAGTAAAAAATTATTTATATTGATAAAGATAGGTATATTAAAATGTGTATATATCCTATAGAGATGTATATTCTACTAATGCTGCAAAGACACAAAGAACAACAAGCAAAATCAAGAGCCAAGATCAATATGAATGTTATGTAAGCATTTGTAAATTCAAATGCGGATTCAATAGGAATATCAATTATGAATTTAGAAATTTATAAAGCATATTTAGAGCCCACAAAGGAAATGGTAACAAATTTTAGCTAATGAAGATTTTCTTGAGTTTCAAGATTTGGTTTGAGATGTAGTTTATAAAACAGCTATTTAAGGAACTAGAACTCCAATCAAAATATGCAGTTTTATAATTAAATGTGTCAATAGTGTACTGAACATCAGTAATTAAGAAGATAAAATGACAGATCATTCAAATGATTTTCTTTGACAGCTTCATCGATTTCATCTTTCCAGATTAAATTGAAAGAATCATAGAAAGAAAAACACAGAAAAAATAAATTTTGTGCTGTTAAATTCATCCATTCCAAACAGGAATTAGTAAAATGTTTCAACTTGAAAAAAATCTAAACATTCAAATATTTCAAAGAGCCTACTGAAACACGTAAGAAGAGAAAAACAAAGATCTAAAATAAAAGTAAAGTGTTAAATTCAAAATGAAGGCAGATTAGGGCATTATTGAATCAGAAAAATACAAAAGAAAAATAATTTGCCTCAGATAAGTCAAGCACATTTTTTTTTAACAAGATCTATTTTGCATCAAGATAAGTTCAATTATCATTGTTGCTTAAATCTAAAATATTCATTCCAATTTTGGCTTTCAATCAAGCAATTTGTTACAATTCTATTAATTTATTTGGTTGTACTTTGGTAATAAACCATGTTATTTTAAAATAATTGATATCTTAAAACTTTTGGAAAATGAACTTCAAGAGTTTCGGATTGGCTGTAAAACTACTAACGAAAGCTAAATTACGATTTATAATGACAGGAATAGGCTACTTACATATTTCATTATTAGCTATTTTTTGGAGAGCAATCAACTTTGACTAAAATATTCAACTGATAATGTAAACTAAAGAAGTCCTTTTATACGTTTGAAAGTACAGGTTATGTTTTTCTAAATCAAACTAGTTTCAGGTGAAAAGATACCGGGGACTTTTTCAATTGACGTTGGATGTCGCAGCGGTTAAGAACCGAGATTAATCCAAAAGGAAGATATTTTGGGTCAATCAGATCACAAGATACAGGTTAATTGTAATTGTAAATTTTTGGGGGTGAGAGGGTGGTGCATTTATATGATTTATTGAGCCTGAGTTGACAGGGAGGAATTTAGTTTTAGTCCTTCTTTAATGACGTCACTGCGAGCACAAAGAATGAATTTCTTTTGCATACCAATTAGTTGTCCAAAGCCTATGATGTTTTTATTTACTTTTTAAAATATCTTGAAAAGAAAAGAGAAGTCTGATAACCAAGATTCGAATATTAGAAGCAGTAATGATGACGGTGGTTAAAGTACATTAAGAAGTGTTGAAAAATTAGGTTTTTTGTCATACAGCCCCTTTTTATTTACTATTGTTCCATAATGTGGTAAACTGTGTACTATTGTTCCCTGTGTTTAAAATTTCCTACCCCCAACCTACTAAAACAGTGACAGAAGAAGGAAAAAATGTCAAAGCTTGACCTCGCATACTATTACAGTGTTTCTTCTTAGAAGGGTGGGAGGAATGCGAAAGATTGCTTGAATTCAAAACATCCCACTCTTCAATACTTGTTTTCTTGAAATATCCATGCTCCTATTGTTACAGCTCTTCAGCTTGCAAACAGGGTTGTAAAAAGGTCACCGAAATACCACCGGAAAAATGATTGCAAGACGTAGCGGCAGGAGTTGCCAGGAGAAATTGCCAAAATTGGCTGGTTTTAGAATTTTCATACGTGAATTTCCAACAAAGCGCTGTCGTGACATTCTGAGTGCGGGCAGAGACAAGTTCAGTGATAAAAATGTTTGTTCAGATTGTCGCAAAGCTTCCCAATTAGTGGTTAGCAAGTCGAATGAACTCCCTTTCAGATTGCGTTTTATTGTTGTTTTTGAGCAATCTCGTACCGTTTATCGTTTTTGTCTCTACTTCTTTTTTTGTATGTTTTTTGTAATTATGTATGTGTTTTGTCTGGTTTCGTAAAAGAGTTTTTTTTTTTGCTGTATTTCATTTTATCAGTTTTTTTTCTGTTTATGAATGTTTACTTGTTTAAGTGTGGAGGAAACAAGATTTATGGTTATATTTTACTTTTCTACTATTCTACTTTCGTTACCATCCTGTATCGTTGTTAGGTTTCGATGCAATAAGGATCCTTTATGTTTCGATATTATAGCGACCCCTCTCAAGAAGTGAAGTTAGGTTAATCCTAATGAAAAATATCAAAACATGATGAAATTATAGTGTTTTAGGAACAAATTTGGGCTTTATATTTGCACGTTAGGGGGAGAGGGGTAAACTATAGCGGGTCTGCATGCAAAATGTGTCAGCAACAATTATTCTGCATATTATTATGAAGTAAGAATTGTTTTGGAACTTCATACTGTCCAAATACTTTACCATCTCTAGTTTTACACAGCGTAATTCTTGAGTGGGGTCGCTATAACCGAACAGAATCTTTTTTGTAATTTAAAAGATCAACAAAAGATTTACAGTAAAGTGAAAGATATGTTCTTATTTTTCAGAAGAAGAGGGGGGGGGGTGCCAGACCTATTCAGGCTAATATCAGTTCGTTTTGATTTTGACTCGGTTATTTATTAAGATTTCTGTTCGTTTTGGGTTTAATTTATTTATTAATGGTGAATAGACTTTATTTTTGCTCGGTTTTTAATAGAGCTCTTTACTTTATTTGAAACGCTAATTTTGTGTAGTTTTTAAATTAATTTCTGTTCGTTTTTTGTTAACTTTCTCTTTTTCATGAAAACAAAAAAAACAATACTCTATACCCTTTGACATCCTGGATACGCTTACACTCTTTTGATTTAATTAAACTGTAAGAACAGAGTTTTTCTGTTTTCATTAAAAAAAGAGAAAGTTAACAAACACGGATTACTAAAAGCTCTATTAAAAACCGAGCAAAAATAAAGTCTATTAATGTTCCAAGCATAACACTACCGCAAATCACCATTAATAAATAAAATAAACCCAAAACGAACAGAAATCTTAATAAATAACCGAGTCAAAATCAAAACGAACTGAAATTAGCCTGAATAGGTCTGACACCCCCCTCTTCTTCTGAAAAATAAGAACATATCTTTCACTTTACTTTAAAAAAACAAATAAATGTAGATTGACTATTTAATATACATATGCTGATATTTATTCCTTAAAACCTTTATAACTTTAATCTATTTAATTTCTGTTTGCTTTGGGCTTTATTTATTCTTTAAAAGTAATTCCTGGTCGTTTTGAATTTAATATAGTTCTTTACTTTTCTTTGAAAAATTTATTTTTCGGAAAGTTTGTCTAATGAATTTGTCGAAAAAGCTACAACAATTGAGAAAATCACGACAATATTCAGCATTAGAGGAAAGAACGAATAATTCTTAGGATAATTTCATTTGCGACATTTCATTTAACTCTGCTGTATTAAAGCGAAATGATTCCATCAAAACTCTTTCTTTTGATTCTATTTCAAATAATCAAATAGATTTTTTTTCTAAATGAAATTTGAAAATGAGCACTATAAATTTAATCATTCTGTTTAGTTTGTACGGAAAAACATTAAAACATCAAAAAGTGATCCCAACAGAAATTGGCGAGCACTTTTAAATAGAGAGCAAAATTAAAACATTAAACAAAAAAAATAGAGGCTACCCCCTCTTCAACCCCTCGGTCTTACGCTAAGGTTTCAATTTTTGTTCTGATTTTTTAAAAACCTCTGCTTAAAAACAAGATTTGTTGAATTGGATTGAGAATTATTTTAAAACCACTATAAAAATTTAGAGTAAAGAGCATGAAGATTTCCCCTCAAATACAGAATGATTTGTGTTCGTTGTGAGTTTAAATTTACCTCTCACTTACCGTTGAAAAAACTCGTCTTTTTTTTAGTAGTGCACTTAAAAATGGGACATTGTCTTCAACTATTAACCAACGGAATAGTGTTAAAGGCAAAAGTACTTTCAACAGGTCTAACAACTTAAGCATGCATGCTTAGGTTATTTCTTGTCATGTCGGTTCTTGGCCCTTTGGGAAATCCAGTTTAACTCGTTCAGAATTTCGATCTCAAAAATAATAACACAGAAACTGCATGTTACCTTGGCATTGCCTACCTACAATTAGCAGATTGGTTCCATACCATAGGTCGTATTCTGAGGTACTTTAAAAGGAGCATGTCCAAAAAAGAAGTTTCTCAAAGAATAGAAATTGTAATATTAAAATCGAAAATACGGATGAAGCATATTCATATGTTCAGGCCTAAAACAGACAGAAACTACTATGAATGAATATATGAGAATGCTTTAGAGTGAAAACGATTAAACGTCGCTGGTTGCATGGTCAAAAAGAATCATTTTCAAATGCTATTAACCTCAATAATACATTTCATTTTCTTTTGCATTCTCTTTATCCCCTTAGTTTTCTTGCTTTGAAAACTTGAATTCTTTCAATGGAAAAAATGTTATCTAGAAGTAAAGACTCGTTCAGATTCACATAAACCATTGGAAGCTTGTACTAATGCAAATACATAAACCTTGTAATAATTTGAAACATATTTGTTGTTACTTTTTGTTACAAAGATAAAAGAAACATCACAAATAAAAAAAGAGCTTCAACAGGACTCTGTGAACAGTAGAGTCTGCAATTTTTTGTTTAAGAGCTACTCATAGTTGAAATTGGTCAAATGGAAAAATTTGGGAATTTTATTTTTTTTTTTTTTAACCAAAGGATATTATTGGGAGTGATATTCAAATAAAACGAAGAAGAAGGCACTAAGAGTAATATCCTGCAACGAGCTCCTTAGTCCTGATATACATGATTATATCGTGTTAACATAAAGTCACCGTAAGTACAGTTTTTTCAGAGTTACAATATTACACTTAAAACTAAAAGCTCATCAAAACATTTTTGCAAAAATTTTATTAAAAAAGGATACAAACAATGAACTTTGCTTTTGTTCGAGGTAAAAGTGTTTATTCAAATCTAATGCATAAACATTTTCTATTACAGATTTGATTATAAAATTTATAGCTGCAGAAAAAGGAGAAATAGTCTATATTTAAAAATAAAGAGGATCTTTTAAATTACAAAAAAGATACTGTTCGGTTACAGCGACCCCACTCAAGAATTACGCTGTGTAAAACTCGAGAACAAACCTAAAACTGGTTTTTCGTCTGTCTGTATTAAGAGACAATTAGCTTACGCTCAGTGAATCATATAAATGCACCACCCTCTCACCCCCAAAAATCTACAATTACAATTAACCTGTATCTTGTGATCTGATTGACCCAAAATATCTTCCTTTTGGATTAATCTCGGTTCTTAACCACTGCGACATCCAACGTCAATTGAAAAAGTCCCCGGTATCTTTTCACCTGAAACTAGTTTGATTTAGAAAAACATAACCTGTACTTTCAAACGTATAAAAGGACTTCTTTAGTTTACATTATCAGTTGAATATTTTAGTCGAAGTTGATTGCTCTCCAAAAAATTGCTAATAATGAAATATGTAAGTAGCCTATTCCTGTCATTATAAATCGTAGATTAGCTTTCGTTAGTAGTTTTACAGCCAATCCGAAACTCTTGAAGTTCAATTTCGAAAAGTTTTAAGATATCAATTATTTTAAAATAACATGGTTTATTACCAAAGTACAACCAAATAAATTAATAGAATTATAACAAATTGCTTTATTGAAAGCCAAAATTGGAATGAATATTTCAGATTTAAGCAACACTGATAATTGAACTTATCTTGATGCAAAATAGATCTTGTTAAAAAAAATGTCCTTGACTTATCTGAGGCAAATTATTTTTCTTTTGTATTTTTCTGATTCAATAATGCCCTAATCTGCCTTCATTTTGATTTTAACACTTTACTTTTATTTGAGATCTTTGTTTTTCTCTTCTTACTTGTTTCAGTAGGCTCTTTGAAATGTTTGAATGTTTAGATTTTTTTCAAATTGAAACATTTTACTAATTCCTGTTTGGAATGGATGAATTTAACAGCACAAAATTTATTTTTTCTGTGTTTTTCTTTCTATGCTTCTTTCAATTTAATCTGGAAAGATGAAATCGATGAAGCTGTCAAAGAAAGTCATTTGAATGATCTTTCATTTTATCTTCTTAATCACCGATGTTCAGTACACTATTGACACATTTAATTATAAAACTGCATATTTTGATTGGAGTTCTAGTTCCTTAAATAGCTGTTTTATAAACTACATCTCAAACCAAATCTTGAAACTCAAGAAAATTTTCATTAGCTAAAATTTGTTACCATTTCCTTTGTGGGCTCTATACAAAATTCGAAATATGCTTTATAAATTTCTAAATTCATAATTGATATTCATATTGAATCCGCATTTGAATTTACAAATGCTTACATAATATTCATATTGATCTTGGCTCTTGATTTTGCTTGTTGTTCTTTGTGTCTTTGCAGCATTAGTAGAATATACATCTCCATAGGATATATACACATTTTAATATACCTATCTTTATCAATATAAGTAATTTTTACTACTTTTTTCTAGATTCTGCTTGTTGCCCTTTATGTCACCGCAGTATTAGCCAAATCAAACAATCCAAAGGAACCAGCTACTGATTTTCAAGATATGAAAAGAGGGTTAACAGCTAACAGAGGCGGTCTTTCCTTTGACGATCATAGTTACAGGCTGAGAAGAAAAGCTTCTGAAGTGGAAGTTCCTGTCGAAGAAGATCTGAAAGGAGCAGAAACTCATCACTATAGTTATTATCCTTATCATTATTATGGTCATTATTACCCTACATATAGCTATGCATATCCATCGTATGGTTACACACCGTACAGCTATGGTTACAGACGGTATTGGGGCTAGAGCGAAGGAATTATTTAAGTTACAAATGTTTTATTACGTAATTTATTTTTAAATTAAATGTTTTTCCACCCAAATAGTATTATTTTACCTGTTTATTCTATTCTTGATTATTAGCATTAGAGCTCTATTTCCTTTTGCACATCAAATTTATAAAAAAAAGAAACTAGTGTTTTCAAATTTTTGTAAAAAGAAACAACAAAAACTAAAGAACAAAATTATTATATATATTTAGCTTTTCCAACACTATAAGAAGAATAAAAAAAAATATATTTTTCCTTTGGGTGGAAACATCTTCCACCCATTGCCACCCTCTCTGGCAAGTTCTTTAAAGAAATTCTTGGTTGATACATCTCCCTAGATTTTGATACTTCATAAGTAGCATACTTCATAAGCTAGGACCCATGATTAGTACGGATGGCATAATTCGCCGCTTGGAAGGCTGACTGTGAAGAAAAACAGCTTTCAATTAATAGGGAAAATTCACCACTTATGAGAGTCTCGTTTCTTTTTTTTAAAAAAGTTCCTAGTCAAAGTGATATAAATGTGCCAATTGTAAATAATATGACAATTTTAGGTTTGACTTTTAGCTAAAAAATGTCATGGATGGATCATGTAAATAATTATGCTAAGAAGGCAAATATAGCGTTGGGTAATCTAGTCACAATTCGGCGATTCGGTTTTAGTCGTTTTTCACTGTTGAATTTTTATAAACTGTACATTCGAAGTATTTTAGAGTATGCTTGTCCTGTGTGGCATCCGGGGCTAAGTAAAGAGCAAAGAAATGACCTTGAGAATGTGCAGGAACGAGCTACCCGTGGGATATTGGGTCCGGAATTCACGAATTATGATGATAGCCTTAAAATCCTAGGCCTAGATGGACTTGATGCCAGGCGACACCAGCTTACAATGGCCTTTGGAAAGAAGCTTTTGGAGTCAAGCAAGCATCGAGATTTGCTCCCTGAATCGGTAAGAACAGGGTGTAATACAAGGCACAAGAATAAACTCAAGCCTTGTGAACCCATGGCTACCAACCGATACAGATTGTCTTTTCTACAGTATTTTGTGTCTCATTTTAATAAATAAGTGACAAGAAAGAGTGATTATTTAAATTATATTGTGTCTCATTTAGTTCTTGTTATTTGACATAATAAGTTCGTATCGTATCATAAAAAGTTATTTTTATTTATTGACTTCTCTTCGGTGTTTTTTCTAGAAAAACAGTCGACACTACCATCTTCCGTTCCATGTTTTTTTAAGTATGCGGTAAAATTGGAGGAAGAAAACACTAAAGGGTGTTATCTAAAAATTTCAGTTAGAGGATTTTTAGCTATTAGTGATAATAACTAGCAGGGTATTATTTTCCTATACCATTAGTTGTTCCATTCGCAGTTGAAGGGTTTAATAGTGAAGAATTTTGTCTACCGTAAAATTTCTAGATTGGAACTCACAAATGACTTTTGTTTGTGGGTGAGGGGAGTAAATGTAAAACAAGGTCTGATAACTTGATTTGGGACTTCAAAAAGTTCAAATATTCGGAGCGTTAGAGTTGTCAAGCCCATGGCTCCGCTCTTCCTGTGCTCGTTCCTAAGCAAGCCCATGCCTATTTATATCTAAAAAGAAAAGATTTTAGTCTGTTTTATGCCATTTTCTGAACCAAATACTATTTCAACCAAATTCTAAATCATTTAAATTCAAAAATTGGCACTACCCTAGAAGTTGGGCTATGGAGAAGAAAACATGTGAGAAAGAATTCTTACTTTGCAATATGTGGAAAAATTGTTGTATTAAAATTTGAATACATTCCCACTACATTTTACCCTTCTCCCCCCTAATGTGTAAATATATAGCCAAAATTACAGGCTATATTTCCCATGTGTTTTTCCGTTTCTTGATTTCCTCAGCGTTGATTCAATTTACGGCTAACCAGGTTGAAACAACAATGACGCATGGCAAAATCCAGGTAAAATATATAATTTTGGCTACATATTTATAAGCTTTCGCTCGGCCCGGTATGTCGAGAGGATCAAAGAAAGTACCACCTTCCGAGAATGACTTACTCTTTGTTGTTGACTGCAGTTCTTCTGAGCACTGCTTGATGAAGTTTTTCAGCATTGGGGAGAAAGGTGACGTGATAAGCTGTTTTCTCTTGAAATGCTCAACTGGCAAAACCAGCTCTGCCACCGAGCGACGCTGTTGGCCGGTAATGGTAGGAATAGGGCAAATGGTGTCACCCAGTACTTCGTATGCAAGGTTCAGGGACTCTGCCAAAGAGACCTTGTCATCTGTTCCGGGATCGGTGTCTACCATCGACTGCTCGTCATCGAAATGCAGAGAATCATTGTCGTCATTCTCAGAATTGCCATCACCTGTATCTTCTCGGTCTCTCGACGCCGTTGTTGAGGGGCCCTCACCCATGTTTGGGATGGAGGTGTGGTCACGCTCGGAAAAGGATCTTCCATCATTTTGTTAACAAACAATCTGTGACTTCATATTTTTCGTTTCATCCTGTATTGATTATTCAAACAATTACAATATTATGAATACATAATTTTATCCAACTATAAAATCTTTATAATTAGACGATTTTAGGGAATAAATATCAGCATATGTATATTAAATTGACAATTCACATTTTTTTTAGTAAAGTACAAATTATATTCTGGCTTTTAGAAAGCATAGGGGTTTTGAACCCTACTCACATTAATTTATGCTCGTTTCGAGTTTGACTCTGATATTTATTTTGATTTTTTTTTTTTTTGTTTGAGGGATCCGTTTTGTTTCGTTTTTGGTTTTAGTCGTTCTATTATTATTTGCAAAAAAAAATGTCTTGGTCTCCTATTTTTTATTTCTTACTTGGTTTTTCATTTAGAGAGATATGTTACATGTTTATTTATTTACTTTCGTTGGTTCTTCACTTGATGATTTAATGAGCCGACCTTTTCGTCTAGAAGAGGTTTTATTGGCACCAATAGCAAGAGATGCTGAACCGTGTATGAACCAAGTTAGATTTCAACCGTTAAAAAATAGTGCTTATGTCCAAAGATCGAAGTTAGACCCCGGGGAAGCCGATTCGTTGCGTTTATGTGCCTGGAATTTTCACCTCACTACTGGTTATGAGGATGTGTTGCAATTTCTTTCTGATTCTCAAGGAAAAATTAGTTTTATTGGTATATCTGAAAGTTTTTTTTAGTCAGGAACACTCTTTCTCGCTGTATTCTTTTCCAGATTATAATTTGGAGGCTTAAAACCGGACGTCACTTCACAGAGGGGGAATTGCGTGTTTGATTTCAAAGTCATTGACATACCAAGTAAGAAATGATATTGATGTTTGGATAGAGGGTAAGTTTGAAAGTTTTAGTATAGATTTAAATTTTGGTAGTAGTACATTTTTGATTAGTATTGTGTATAAGCCACCGTGCGCAAGCTGGGGAGATTTTGAGTGTGGATTTGATCAACTTACGCGTGCAGTGTCTCGGACAGGCTTAGATTTTATTTGTATGGGTGATTTTAACTTTGATCTGCTATCACTGAATGGAGTGAATCTTGATTTTTTTAATTTGATGGTTGCTAATGATCTTTTTCCCCTAGCTAATATTTCAACACGGGTTACGAGTCATTCAGCTACTCTCATTGACAATATTTTTGATGTTTCGAAGCATCTGGACCGTAGTTGTGCTGATGTGGTTCTGTACCCTTGTTCTGACCATTTTCTAGTTCTTGGAACGGTACCTTGTGTCCGCATAAAAGGAAATGAAAGAAAAAAAGTGAAGACTTGGTCGTTAAAAAAAGAGAACTTACAGAGATTCGGTGATGAGTTAAGCAGCACTGATCTTAGCGAGATTTTGGAGATAAAAGATGACGCTTCTGGGGCATTTGATTGCATGATGGGGATCATACAGCCAATTTATGACAAGACTTGCCCAGTTAAATTTGTGAAACCGCATAAGGATCAACCCAGGAAGCCTTGGATAACTACAGAAATTCTTGAAGCGTCAGATTTAAGAAATCAAGTGTATGCAGATTATTTAAATAGTAAGTGTGTCAAGAAATTGGAAGAATTTAAAATAATACGTAATAAAGTGAACTCAATGAGAAGGAAAGCTAAAAAAGAATATTTTGCAACCAACTGAGTTGAAATAAGGATAATGCGAGAGGAACTTGGAAGGTTATAAATGACCTATTGGGAAAGAGGAAAGAAGTTCCACCCAATTCGCTGCTGATTCAAGGAGAAGCAGTGAGTGATGAAACGATTATTACTAATAAATTTGCTGAGTTCTTTTCAAGTATTGGTCAAAATGTGCTGGCAGAAGGGTTAGTGAATTTTAATAATCATTCCTTGGAGGACAAATTTTTGGATGAAAGAGGAATTGGAAATGAAATTGAATTTCAACCGTGTACTGGAGATGAAATTCTGAAGGTTGTGAAAACAATCAAATCTAATTCAGCAGGGACAGATGGAATTAATTTGAAGGCTTTAAAATCAGTGATGTGTTATTTAATACCATGTCTCGTCCACATAATCAATCTTTCCCTGGAAACTGGGGTATTCCCCGAAGCGCTTAAAAGGGCAAAAGTAACCCCTCTCCATAAAGGTAGGTCTAAACTAGATATCGAAAATTATAGACCTATATCAATCCTTCCCCTGTTTTCAAAAATATTTGAAAAAATTGTGCATAAAAGGCTATATTACGAAAACAGGGATGTTAAGTGAAACTCAGTTCGGCTTTAGGAAAGGTCACTCGACGTTGGACGCCGTGCATTCTCTCTGTGATATTGTAAGTAGATACTTTGAACGTGGTGAAATCCCTTTGACTGTTTTTATTGATTTTAGAAAGGCGTTTGATACAGTGGATTTTTAAATTTTACTGAAACGTCTGCAGTCCCTTGGAGTTCGTGGTAATTATCTGAAATGTTTTGATAGTGTTTTTTAAGTGGAAGATCTATTCAATTTGTTTTAAATGATGCATTTTCTTCTACCTATCAAGTGAAGTGTGGTGTACCTCAGGGATCTGTCTTGGGACCACTTCTGTACCTTGTTTATGTTGATTCAATGCGTTTTTACTTACCGGAGTGTTTTATCACAACTTTCGCGGATGATACTGCTTTAACTATTACTAGTCGAATAATTGATAATCTATTGTTGAAAGTAAATAGGGTTTTAAAGTCATTTTATGTATTTACAAGTCTCAGCCTTTTGTCAGTGAATGTTAAAAAAAAAACTAATTTTATGATTTTTAGGAGAGTTGGTAAGCCTCCGAGTGTTGATGGAGAGATATTTTTGAATAGTAAGCCTTTGTCACAGGTGCATGAGGTGCGTTATTTGGGATTCCAACTTGATTTTAATTTGTCTTGGAAGCACCATAGTGATCTTGTTGCAGCTAAAGTTGCTAGAGGTCTGGGAATTTTGCGTCGTTTGAAGCATATTCTACTATTATAGGTTCTTTTATTATTGTATCATAGTATTGTTGCGCCTTATATTTCTTATGGCTGTGTCATTTGGTCTAGCAATTTTTATGCAAATTTCAAAAGAGTGCAGATTCTACAAAATAAAAGAGTACGGCTTCCTGGGAATTATATTGAAAATGTGAATGATACCAAGTCATGTTTGAAAAAATTAAGAGTGCTTAACATTGGTCAGATTCGCGATTACCAAGCTGCTATTTTTGCCTATAGATGTTGGAATGATGTATGTCCTCCAGTTTTTACAAATTTTTTTCGCGTAAATAGTTCACTCCACAGGTATGCGACTAGAGAGGTGGAAAACTTTACGGTTGAGTATCGAGACACCACATGAGCAGGTTTCGGAATTCGGTATTTGGCTCCAGCTATTTGGAATGATATCCCAGTTGGCGTTCGGGAAGCTGAACACATTGGGTCACTTAAAGTAAAAATAAAAAAACATTAATTGGGAGAGGGGAGGTAATTTATTATTATTGCATTATTATTATTAATGTCTCAAACTGAATCGTTTGAGGATAAGGTCAAAGAGCAATGCGTTGCAGCGAGATTAAAGGGAAGTACCCTTAAACATTTTGAGGCAATTAAGGAAAAAGAGCCCAAGAACATCAGTACGCTAATTGAATCTTTTAAAACAAGAATCATAGAGACAAGCATCTCCGAGAGGTTAAGAACAGAGGTAGTCACATTCAATACCTCAACTAATATCAGGGAATATGCCAACAAAATTTGTAGATCCGTGTGTTTACAACTAGAGAAAGGCGGAAATGACGAAACAGTACAGAAAGTACAACTACAGACTTTTACCCAAGGGTTACCAAAAAAGTTATTAAGACTAATATTATCGCGGAAACCTGAAAATTTAGAGCAGGCTATAATACTAGTCGAAACAGAGGTAAAAATTGACGAGGCTATGAAAAAGTTTGACCAGATGTCAATAAATAACACAGGAGCCCAAGAAAGTATAAAATATGAAAGGGGACAGAAAAGGGTGAGCTTTGAGGAGCCGAATCGTGAACCAAAAAGGCGCGACGGAGGCCGAGGGTCGCCGTCTAGGGAAATAGCTGACAGACACCACGACCTTGAGAGATTAGCAGCTAATAACTATAGAAAATATGGGCAACCTCCCCCACCAAAGACAGATAGTTGGGGAACCAACAAGGACAGATCAAAAATATTTAGAAATAACCAGGAAACAAACAAACAATTTAAGAGAAAATTTTATTGCTATTATTGTAGCAAACCAAACCACTATGCAGCAGATTGCTGGCATAGAATACGCAAAGAAGGCCAGACGTACAAGACAAGACACCAATTCAGAACGCAGGAGGACAGAAATTTAGGAAGGCAGGGAACAAATAGTACTTGGCAAACACCTAATAATATTCCTGAATTTAGGCCTAGGAGGCAAACGGTTAACAATACCCAGGGTCAAAGTAGCAGCGCTGAAGAAAACTGGGATAATCCCAGAAACTTTTGGCCAAACAGTGGGCATTTAAACGGAGAAACCAGCCTGTAAGGGTCGACAGAGCTGTTTCCTTACAAAGACCCCTATATAGTTTAGAATATTGTGATACAAATGCAAATAATAATAATCTACTGATTCTGTGTTGTTTTAAATTGAGTGTTTTCAAAATTTACCATGTTTACTAGATACAGGCGCATCTAAATCAATAATTCGAGAGGAAGTTTTTAAGAGGTTTCCTCCTAGTGTCAAAAATCGCGTAAGCAGATGCCAGAATACCCTGACATCAGTGACAGGGCACAAGCTGACAATTTTGGGAGAATGTCTACTGAAATTTAGTGCAGGGGATAAAGAAATAACAGTAACAGTAATAATATGCAAGCAGCTACCATTTCCTTGTATTCTGAGAGTAAATGCCATCAGAAAATATGGGATTGTATGGGAACCCATATCCGATACAATAACCATAAACCAGGCAAATGAAAATAATAGGCAAATTTGCGTAACAACAGATAACGAAAGTGAAGATTCGAATTATAACCTAAAAATAAGCGGAAATATCACCATAGAAGGGGGAACGACAGCTCAAGCTCTAGCGACATTAAATGCAAAAGAAGGAAAGGTTAAAACAATGGATGCCATGATAGGAGGGTACACCATAAGAGAATACCCAATGATTTTCGTGGAAAATCAAGTTATAAAAATTGAAAATGGTATAACATACTTAAACTATCAAATCTTAGTAATAATAAAATAAAACTCAACCAGGTAGAACTTGGATCAGTAGAAAAGATTTCAAATTCGGAAATAAAATTTCTAAACAGTCCAGAATTAAGCGCAAACTTCATTAGCCACGAACATTTATCCTCATTAAAACTGCAACCACAAAATGCAAACCGAAAGACACAAGAAAAGTATGGAATGTCGAAAACGGATTTTTTGCAACAATTTGATTTAAAACATTTATCGGAAACGTAAAAACTAGGGTGGAAAATATTTTTTGGGATTTTAAATGGACTTTTGCAAGACACAAAGCGGATTATGGATTAACTCACTTAATCACGCACAAGATATCCACAGAGGGTCCTCCAATCAAAAAGTCACCGTATAAAACACCTTATCATTTAAAACCATGGCTAGAAAGCCAAATAAAAGAAATGGAAGATCAGGGAATAATTAAAGAAAGTGTTAGTGATTGGTGTTTTCAACTAGTAATAGTCAGGAAAAAAGATAACACCTGGAGATTATGTATAGACTTTAGATCACTAAATGCCGTCACGGTTAAGGACGTGATGAAGTTACCAAGAATTGATACGATTTTAGATTCCTTAGGGGGTTCAAAATATTACACTAGTTTTGATTTAATAGCAGGATATTGGCAAATAGCTTTAGAATCAATAGTAGAATCAATAGTCCAATACGCGAGCAGGTCACTGTCGGAGGCAGAAAAAAATACTCGACAGCTGAAAGGGAGTGTTTGGCAGTTGTAGTTTTTACAGAATATTTTCGACAATTTTTACTTGGAAAAAAATTTATTTTACGCGTTGACCAAAACTCATTAGTTTGGCTACATACGATGCAAAATACTTCAGCCTGGCTGACACGGTGGATACTACGTCTGCAAGCATATTTATATACCCCAATATATATAAAGGGACGTACAAACATTTTACCAGACTATTTGTCACGAAATCCTGATACGGGAGGAAATTTGATAACAGCCATCCAGAACGAACTGGAAGAGCTGGAAATACTGTCTAAGGAAAATGTTTCGAAGCATCAAGATAAAGACGATTTTTGTGTTGCGATGAAATCCTTTTTATCAAAAGGAACCGAACTGCCAGAGCACTTTAAACATTTCTTAAAGGACTTCGATAATTTTGATCTGAACGAAAGTAAAAATCTTCTAGTAAGATATCATAGACCATCGCAAGAATATAGAAAAAATGACTTAACAATTATTTCGGTAATTCCAAAATCTCTGGAAGGAGAATTTTTACAGATGGCACATGCAACAATTGGCTGTCACATGGGAGAAGCAAAAACTATGGGGAGACTGAAAGGAAATTTTTATTTTCCAAAAATGTACTCAAAAGTAAAAGCTTTTATACAAAGCTGCCAAGAGTGTGCCAAACAAAAGTCGCCACCAAGGACCCATAGGGCTGAATTAGGTCAATACCTCACCCCTTTAGGGGTAGGAGAATTAATGTCAATAGACATTTGGGGAACAGGAGGAAGTTTACCAGTTTCCAGGAAAGGAAACAGGTGCCTACTACCATAGTCGATCATTTTAACTCATATTTATACGCTTTTCCAATTAAAGATGAAAAGACAAAAACCATTGCGAAAGTTTTGGTCAATAGCCTATGTCTGGAACACAGGATTTTCCCTAGAGTTTTACTTAGTGACAATGGGCCATGTTTTAGAGCCAAATTATTAGACGAAATTACAGAATATCTGGATGTTAAACGATGGTTTACCTCGTCTTACATGGCTGCAGCTAATGGGAAGGTTGAATGTAAGCATAGGGAATTAGCTTACATGCTGGGAATACATGCAAGAGAGGAAAATGAAAATTGGGATGAACATTTACCATTTGTAGTCTTTGCAATAAATACGGCTTTTTCACGTACCTTAAAAGAAACGCCATTTTTGTTTGCAACATATAAGAGATCCCAAAATTTGTTTAGATGAAATAAAAAATGACAGAATATATTACAACCTAGACCAATATAAGCAAGAGATGGTGATGCGAATGAAAAAAGCTACGGAACAAGTTAAAGACAATCTGGAAGATGCGAAAACAGAAAACAAGAAAAATACGAAAGAACAAGCAAAAATAAAACAAGTTACTGTTTACGAGATTTGGTTTATGTTTACAAAACGAATCTGGAAGGAACAAAAAAGTTAAAACCGAAATGGGATGGACCCTACAGGATTATAAAAATTCTACAAAATAACTTAACATATGTTCTAAAGCATCAGTATAAGGAAAAGGATGAAGTAGTACACCATAATAGAATGAAAAAGGGATATTTTTCAAAGCAGTGGAAAACAGAGCCTATACTTTCAGAAGAAGAAATAGAGGACACGATTTCACCAGTATATATCAGAAGACCATATGAATTTTATGACCTTTTTAATGACCACAAAAGTTGGGAGGAGTGGAAGGAGTATTTAGCACAGTCTTGGTTACAAACTCTACACAACAAACAAGAGAAAAAGGGAAATATTCGATACTCATCAGATACTAGTGATGAAGAAAATCAAACACAACAGAAGGGTTTAAAATGTGATAAATTAAGGGTAAAATCCACAGAGGAAGAAAAATTGGAAGGAACCAATGAATTATCTGATTTTCATACATTAGACTCACCTACAGTCTTAACGCAAAAATGGCTTTTGGAACAGACGCCATCTACCAGACGCGAGCTAACAGAATGTGACACTGAAAATTCTTTTACAGAAACCAATATAATTAGACCTGGGTCATCGTCAAGAAAACCCTCTTTAAGAGAAAAATTATGGAGAACAGTAAAGAAACCAAAGGGGCAGCAAGAAGTTCCTTTGTCAGCAGCACAAGTAGCTAAAACACTTATGAAAAAGGCCAAACATCAAGAGAAACAAAGATTAAAGATATTTGACGAGGCAACAAAACAGCACTCGGGGTCAGAGCCTTGTAAACCACACTATAGAGACCACAAAAAAACTTACAAATATTATAAAGAAGAAAAGCAAAAATTTGGGGTCCAAAACTCGGACCAGGAAACGGAGAAAGGCAGAACAAGCGCAGCCCCCAGCAGATTAATATTTGAATAAAACAATTATAACAAAAAAAAATATTAATCAAAAATAAAACGAGTAAAAAGCCTCTAAAGAAATATTTATGCATCTACTTACCTTTAACTCTTTGAGGTGACACTTTCAGTTGAATTTGAAAAAATTGTTTTGGATAAATTTAAAAATAATTATAATGAGAAAGGCAGCAAGAGTTTACATTAGATGGCCACTACATGTACAAGCTAGCTGTAATCTTGTTATAAATAGTAGAAGATATGATAAATTAAACACTTACCTATAAGGACAGTGTACATAAACAAGAAACCGTAGATAAAATGGGTCAAACTTAAAAAAAAGTATTTGTAAAACAAAGTTTTCTCACAGTGTAAAACAAAGTTTTCTCGGGTATAATTAATTTCACATATTAAATAAATTCACAACACACCATTAACAGAGATAACAGGGTGACGACATTGCAGGTGAAAAACACCAATGACAGAACCGTTTGCATTTAAGAACGAAACTGCTAGACGTCTTGTCATTGGGGGGATCCACCAAACTAACCAAATTGATATTAGAAATATCGGTCAAACTGGAGAAGGTTGGGGCTGAATGTTCGGGTAAAATCCGTTGTGCTAAAACAAATAGCAGCGAAGGTTTTACTCGGGCACTAAACCCATAAACTCGTAGAACAAGGTAATAGTCAAAATATCACGAAAGGGACAGATAGCACTCAGTGACTGTATGAAACTAAGGCGCAAATTTAACTGAATTTAATTCCAGACGCGAATAATATAAAAGTTTATGGGGAAACCACAATAGGTACTATTGTGATAACCCCTATCTCTACACAACTTTTGGCTCGAAATAGGCACTAATTTTTGGTAAAATACTACAGACAAGGAATATGTGGCTGTGATGAAAACCACACAATTTTGTGGGAATCAGGATATCGTAAAAACGTTCATTTTTATGAATAAATGAGAACTAGCAATTTGGGGGCAAAACTTAATTAAAAGTGTTCTAAAAATCAGCTGAAAAAAGACTGTACTTTTCTAACACGAACACTTTCGGATGAAGAAATTTAAATAATTTCAACAAAAAATACAGGGTGCAACAATAGACAAACCCCCAACTCTTAAAAATATGGAGATAATGAATTTGACAATAGAAGGGCTATCAGCATAAAAACTTATTAAGGTTATTGAAAAAGAACATGAAGTATAAAAATGTAGGCTTTAAAAAAAGACCCATTTTACTGAAAAAGCGGGAAAAGACTTAAAAAAATGACTAGCATGGCATAGAAAATTGAAAGTAAGGCACAAGAACTTGAAGTTGAAACCTAAGACAAGACTACTAAAAGTTGGGAAGTTAAAGGGAAAATAGTCATTGTCACTTGTATGTCGAAAACTAAATTACTGTGTGCCATGAAGGCCAGGTATTTTCTGCAGAAGGGCCACTTTTCTGAAAAAAGAATAGCAAAAGAGAAAATTGTGGCAACAAATCAAAAAGTGTGACAATAATGTAAATAATTAATGATTTTGTGTGCAGGTTCATAATAGTCCTTTTAGCTTTAGCCATGACAAGAGGACCTGGAAACGTTATAAGGAGCTACCAGAAGGCAGTCATAGTGCGCGAACCTTCAGAGTACAGGCAAAGTCATTTGATAATGGCATAACAGGTACAAGGTGAACAGCAAAATGTTTTAGCTTATCAGATATAAGCTGTAAATAAAGCCTTAAACCAAATGGAAATTAAAGCTGAAAAAAGAGAGATTACAGACAAAAACGCTATAAAACTGTCTCCAGTACCAAAAAAAATCGAAAAGAATTAGAAAGCTTAAAAGTATGAATAAACAAACAGGCTTATAAGCTAATGACAGTTAATGACACAAATGGGTTCGAAATAGAACAAAGGTTTTAAAACAAAATGTATATAGTCGTATATGGAAAAAGTTATATAGTTGTAACAAATGTAATTGAGAAAATATCTAATGTTATAAATATATTTCGAAAACCTTTTATAAACAGAGAATTGTATTAAAAATAAAATTATAGAAATGTAAATAGAAAAGTTATGTTATATGAAATATTTCCAAACCCTTATATAGAGGTTAATCACAGTTATCAGTTATAGTGCATAAATCTATTTGATGGAGTTGTTTTGTTTTGTAAATATTTTAATTACAGTTAGGACTTATCGTATAAAAGTCTTGACGGACTTATTTAAAAGTTGTACAAAGAATAAATATTGCAGTGATTAAATAAATTATTAAAGTA
>JAQQPU010002242.1:0-40130 GCA_029168905.1 Artemia sp. Kazakhstan ARC1039 | reverse complement strand
TAAGTTTTAACTAGTGATTTAATGTATATGTAAATGTTTGACTTCGATTCAACGTATAAATAATTTTTATTGTGAAATTATCCGTTTAGTATTAAGTTTGAAAGAATAATACAGCAAGAAACATAATGTTTCGACTTAAGCGGGATATTATTTTCGGAGTAATTAAAAGAGAGAAAAGTAAATAAAAGTAATTAAACTTTACGAAGTTGAGTGTTTCTTTCTACTATATATGTAAAACTATATGCTTTTATATGTATTCTAATGTGAATATTTATTTTAGATACAGCCTTAGCTTTTTTTTTTGGAAATCAAATTTTTCGTAGCATCTTTTCGGATCCATTTTTCTTTCAATCATATTTTGACACATTTTTGGAAAGTGACAAATTTTGAAGCCACCTCACATATATCCTGATACTATCATCTCATACCATCAGAAACCAAACCATACTTGATCAACTGATATTTGGAAACTATAGCAGAAATACAGACTTTACTACAAGTTCAGCAAAAGTGAGATAAAATCAGAACTTAATTTAGGCCTAGATATTGTGCTACATAGCCCAAATGGCTTATGTTATTGAAATATGTGAAAATGCTTTGTGCTGGAAAAATAGGTGAAAATTTAAAAATCAATAATGTTATTTATCCAAAGTAATTCTAAAACAAAAATAAACGGTAGATCAACCACATCACACAGATAAATTAAATTTTTAATGGGAATGAAATTTAAACTCAAATAATTCATAAACTTTTATATATAACTTGAAATCTAATTTAAGCAAAACCACCAATATTATGTTTAAGCCGCTTAGGGTCAACTTAAAACAGAAGATGCATATAAGAAGGGTAAAAAAAAGTCTTTTTCAGTCCTAGAGACAGAGAAAAAGAGAAACAAGGATGAATTTCGAATTGAAATCCTTTGACAGAAAAGAACATGGCCTATATTGGACCAGAAACATGACCCTAAGGAAACCCATTGAGGGTATATGCACATAATGACCCAAAGATGGCAGCATAATAGCTGTAAACAAAATTAAGTTGTTTTAAAAGTAAAATATTGAGAATTGGGACAATTTTTCTTTAAATGGGGAGTAATGTGGTAAAGCTTTCTAATTTAGTTAATTATTAATTGAGTAAAAATACATTAAGACGCAAAAACAAAGTTTCAAAATACCACTTTTTAAGAAAAAGATACAAATCGTGGAATGTGTGGGCTTGGAGGGAACTTTCTCAATAACCAATTTCCTGGCTAAATGCGTCAATGTACCGGAAGGACGTGGTTAGTTTTTCATATATATACCCCGATTTTTGAGACTGAAGGATGACTTTTTGACTTGCAGGGTGAACCTCTGCCTGTTTATTATCTCATTAGAAATACCTTGGGATTTTGTTGGATCATTGTAAGTGTCTGTATCTTATTATATATTATTTTCGTTTCTGAGACTTGTGGTCTACTTGGGACAGCCAGTCCCAGTAGAAAGAATATATCCGATTATATTATATGTTAAATGAATAAAAGTATTGTATTTTAGACAACCTCTCTACGATCTACCTTTAGCCCCTAAAACATACCCATTCGGTACGCCTCATTAGTTCGGTCATAGCCTAAGGCACGCTACCAAAGTTAAATTACCTTACGGCCAGATTTTATCTCCCCTATACAGGGAGAATAAAGGCATTTACGACTACAAAACTCAAATACCATAATAATACACGTCGCAACAACTTCACAACAATAAGAGTGAAGTTATATTGTACTATAGAAAATTCGACCCTGACTTTGCAGCCATCAAGATCAATATACAGTTAATTCAAATGATCTACCAGCATTAGTGGTTTTCGACAGTTGCCTATACACAGAGGAAGAAGAAGAAATCTACAATGTAGAATAAAGACATTGTTGTGTATATATACATTTTTTTTATTAATAAACATACTTACATACATTTCTAAAACACTTTACTCGTAGGGCACTAAAATCAATATTATACAGCTCTGAGAGCATATTTTCCACCATAAAGTCGTTTAGCCGTGGATTGTCTACGTAAATTTTCAGAAACTGCTTGTAAGTATAACCGCGACATCTGAAAACGAAATATAGTAGCGCATGAAAACCGCAATTTTTAGTCGTTAGATCCTGTAATCTCTTCCGGTTTTGAATAAAAGTTTTCCCAATGCTTTCAATAGAGTTGTTAATGCGTGGAATGTAAAATGCATAGGGTAGGCCGAGAGGATCAAAAAATTCAATAATGTTCATTGTTTGACAAATACAGAGCCAATGACCGGCATTCACAGTCGAAGGAATGCTATTAACAAGGATTAGGGTATTGTTTGCACTTTGAATTTTTCGAAGGAAGTCTGATGGTAAACAATAGGATCTGTATTTGGACATGTAGGGGCACATATTAAATACACTGATTATTTGACTAGTGTTCATAGTGCAAGGTCTAGTAGAACACTGCCTTCAGGAGTGATTTCCCAATATGTTTCAAATTGACTTATCGAGATTAGTGTGATGCTCTCAGGAAATGGGTTGATGAATGTACACTCTAAACGCACACACCCCGATCGTACTATACTCATATTTTGAGTGCCAGACAAGTCTAGTACAATTAAACCATGTGTTTTAGCGAATATTTCATCGGCTATACTATTTTCAAACAGTTGTGAATCATAATCTAGGGTTTGCATTGTCAACTCATTCAATGTCCTATAGGATTTATCAAAAGATAGATTGTAGAGTGGGATTCCATATACTTTGCATACAAGAGATGAAAGCACAAACATCTCAAATTTATGTGGACAACCTGACCATGATCCTATTGCACTATCACTTTTTACAAATGCCAATGCTAATTTTGATGGAATTTAACCATTGATAAAGGATGAGTCGGTGAAGGTATGCAAGCCTATGGTAATATGATGTTGATCGTAACTGTATGATTTAACAAGTAGTTTAATATTATTCCCACTGGTTCTCAGTTCCTCCACTGCCAAAGCAACAGAACTCATAACCTGCTGCTTTCGTACATGTAGTATTGCCCAGGTGAGAGAGAGAGCTACATCGGGACTGGAAGGAAGTTCCTTTCACAAAATGAAGTTGGACGGATCAAGCCTCAATTTTATATCCACTTTAATATTTGGTTGTAGCCGTTGGGATATATTAAAAATCTCATGATATATTTTTCCAACGAGATGTAATTCACTAGTTGTAGCATTTTTAAGTGCATCTGTACTATCAGTACCTATAATATATTCATATCCATTGAATTTGCGTCTCAATTCCTTGTAGGACTTGGGTGTCATCAACATGAACTGCATATAGATTGTATAATTTGAGAGATTGTTGCTTATGCTCACCAGTGTTCCATTTATGTACACACTTACTTGACGAAATAAATTATGTAATATACAATTTTCATAGGATATTCCATCAGCACGATTTAGCATTCCGTTGTCGGATTTCGTGACTATCACATGTCAATCTATGAATGTCGAAGACATGTCTATAAAGTAGTCTTTATTGGAATAAATTTGAAAGTGGATATTATTGGAGAGTGGTTGTTGTGGACATAATTGTTCATAGTATCCATGAATTACACTCACGTCGATATTTTCTGCATTGAATAGATTTAAAGATGAATTGGTTGAAGGATGGGAATCCTTATGCGGTAGATTTGCCATTGTTCAGTCTATGAAAAGAAATCCAGTTTCGATCTAACAATTCTCTTTCTTGGACTTCTTCTTCTTCTTCTTGTGCTTATAGTACTTGTCGTTTTTTCCCTTCTTTTCTTTGACAGAAGTGATGTCTTTCGTTTCTGACCTGAGTAGAGACTGATGAGTGATGCACTGTTTCTCAACATTTTAAACCTTTTCCATTTTTCCAAGATTTCAATTGCTCGCCAAGGGTTCACGCACTGGACCTAAGATTTTCTGGAGCACTTTTTTTAAATCATTGCTAGAGCCCCAATTACATAATGTAGAGGATGCAAAAGCTGTCTTAGTCGGTATATTATATTTTTTAGCCCGGGGAAGTGCAGAGCGAAACGGCTTAGCAAACCAACTGCCAAGACCCTGGCCAGACATTGATGAACAACCTTTCTAATAGTCCATTGCAGTGCCCAGTGGTCTTGGGCCAAGAATAGCAACATAGCAGCCAATATCAGGACAAATGAAGACCACTTTTCTATTAGATATCTTGTTTTTTTGAAAACCGAAAGCGATGGGTCGAAAATGGAATGTAATCATAGCAAAACTTTTGATATTGCTAGAGGATCACCTAATTCAGTTTTTAGTGTTAACTGACAGAGTTTCAAATAGGAAGTGTTTGCGGGAATATAATGAATATGCTTTATATTGTAATGATCAATATGATCTTGATTGGTTTTTTCCTTCAAGAACTCGTAGGAGGGGAACATTGCTATTGCCAACTCTGGATGTTTCAACAAATGAAGCATAAAGAAATATACAAGTGTCCGAGGAGAAGGTAGGTGGGTGGTCAGCAAAAATAACATTAGTGTTTCCGGCACTTTTACCATTGATTATATTAAGTTTAAAGCCAAGAACATCTTTTAGATTGTCATTGAGAATAACCTTTTCATTGGCAATTGGTGAACTAATGTAGATCTTGCCCTCTTCTTTTGAATAGCTGAAATGAAGTGCTCCTTTTTTACGAGTGGAAATTCTTTTATTGATAGAACGACATAAGTCATTCATACAACTGAGTTCCTCGTATGGTAATTCAACAAAAGGATAATCCAACCAATTGATCATTTGAATTTTATCTTGTTCGCTAACGGGTGGTGGCCAATCATAGGGTCTAATTTTTATACCTTATATGTGCTTTTTTCTCAGGATATCAAAGGTGTTATTGAGAATACAGTCGACAAGAGCCACTTCATACGCTTCGTCGAATTTGCTGGTGGCAGAGATTTTCATCAAAAAATCACTTGTTTTATTCAAATCATTGTTCAAAAAGGGTCGGAGAAATTGGACATGAATTTCACAATAGAAATGATTGGGCATTGTTAATGTCAGCAACTGCAACTCAAGAATAAAAATCAGAGTCATATCCTAGTCAGCGAACAAGCAACTGTCTCTTGCCCCTGCGAGTACGGCTCTTTAATATCTTTTCAATTTGATAAATTTCACTACTGTTTCTAACTTTTTGTAGTTCATAATCATAAAAACCGCCGGGAATCTCACCATCTTTGTTGTCTCGTAGACGATATGTCATTGGTTCGGTGTCTAAGATTTTGATACTTTAGAAAGTTGACCGGACCATAAAAAATTCCCTTTTTCAAAAATATTGCTGGTTCTATTAATTTGAACAGTATCGCCAACATTGAATTTTTTTTCTCAAGTTTTTTTTCACTGGAATACTGTTTCAGAAAAGCGTCAAATGTATTTTCACTGCAATAAACTTTTTGAGGGCTGACATTGGACACAGGTCGGATGGGCTCGTTGGTTATATATATGCATGATTTTATTTAAATCATGAGTAAAATCAGCAGTATTTTCCAGTGCGCAATATCTTGAAATTAATAGACTAATTGTTCTTATCAATCGTTCAGCCAAGGCAGCCTTTATCGGACTATAACCATGATAGAACTTTGGGGGGGGGATCAATGGCATTTACATTGACCGTGGGTCTCTCACGATACGGTTTATGTTTGTCGACGCGACGAATTGCTTCTTGAAGTAAAACTAGCTTATTATTCTCGGCAATATATTCATTAATAATGAATTTGCTTATATTGTCCTCAAAGTGTTCAATTAGTTGAAGGACAAGTTCTATTGGAGTGAATTTGTAGGGTTTACCCATCTAAAAAAACTGTTTACAAGTCCTGGGATTATTGGCAGTAAAAGTGTAAAAAAGCTACAACCCGCTTGAAGGAGACGTTTTATTTTAAAATCTTTTCTTTGTTTTTGCAAGCCAAGGCACGTACAGCAGAACGATGTTGCTTTGTCTGTTTTCTAACACCTTCTGGCAACTGTACATTGCCCTCAGTTAAATTTAAACAAAGTTCAAATTTTAGATTAATAAATTCTTTTTCAACACCAGGTTAGAACAGAAAATAAGCATCTATTTTCGTGTAGTTTCTTCAGTGTCATGATGGCAACTAATAGCCTTTTCTACTTTCACTGGAAGATATACGGTAGTTCCATTGTCGAAAATATCTTTGACAACACGCAAATCCTTGGGCGCATTCTGATTAAGATCCAACGGAATGTAGCCGTAGGGCTTATTTTTTGCCTGACTGTACGCTGAAAGTGTAAATTTATAGCACCGGGATATATTTGTTTATTGAGAGTAATTAGAGAATTTGAATCACGAATTTCTCAGTAGATAATATAGTAGGTGCAGTTCAAAGCATGGGTCCTCATACACTTGCTCTGATGAAACAGATTGTGTAGAATTTTGGTTTTGGAAATGTGTTTATGATGAGAGCGAACAGTAAACAGTTGTAGCATTTCCTGTGATCATTTTCAATGGATTCTGCTAAATCATCAATAATCAGCAATCAGTTTGGCTCAATACTATTTAAAACAACAAGTCCTCGTACTAATTGTATTGACATAGATATAGCAGCAGCAATAGCTTTAATTTGGTCATCGGACTCTTGCCAAATACTATAGCAAAAGTAAATTATCTTTAGTTTTTCAAAAATCATTTTATTACAATTTTTAATTATTTTAGATAAAAGTTTCGTTTTCCCCGACATTGACAGACCACAGAGAAACGATCTGAATGGTGTTTTAAATTGATACACACTGCTGTTGCTGCAGTTGGACTACAACTAGCTGTAAACCATGCTTGTCTAATGAATAAATAACAATAATTTCCCCTAGACTACAGCAACAGCATCTACCTAGTACGATATTCAATAGCAACAAGAACAACAAAATCATTTTTTTTAGCAACACTTTCTGTACAACAATCAATAATAATAGCAAAAGAACTGAGCAACAACAACACCAAATTAAGAATCACATTTTTCATTGATTGACAATGACAAGAACAACAACAACAAAAACAAAATGTATTTTAAATCATGTATATACTTAATATCACTAGCAACAGCAATAGCAGCACAGTTGAACATATTTGTAGACTAAGAGAATAGAAAACACTATTTACAACATTTAAAAGATGAGAATCCCCCTGATGCCAGTCGGGTCGGGACCCCTCAATCCCGGGGCTGGAGACCGGGACAGGACCCCCCCTCCCCGGGGGTGGGCTGGAAAGCGTGGGGGCTGGCCCGCTGCGGCGGAATACAATCTGTTTACAATAGCAGCAAAAGTTAAATGACGAAAACGATAACGATGGCAAAATGGAATGTATATTATAGGGTAATTTTTGTCCTCCAATTCCCCACCCACCCACCAAGTAGTACTATTTTCAATTTAAGTTAATTTATCGAGACCTAGTGGTTTTCTATAGTCCATACATTTAACTCGATCTGAAATACGATAGTGACCATGGGGGTGTACCTTCACACCATCCTCACGTATATAGACCTTGTCAGATATGCAAGAAATGGCATTTTTTCCACTCCAACAGAGTAATTTTTAAATTGCAGAGAGCGAATGGCCATTACTTTTGCTCTTGACACTAAACTACTCTCCACACAGTTTCTGTAGACACTCATGTCGAAATTACTTTTTACAAAGTGTGTAGGCACCCCTTTGCACGCTTGTTTTACATCCTTATCATGTGTTTCCGCACAATATACTTTAGGACTGGGGAACACCCCATTGGATATTAAATCGCTCCCCGTATCAGATTTTAACATTAACAATTGTTTGGGAACCTGGCGTTTCACCAGCTCGACATAGATGCTCTCATTCCAATTCGTGTAATCCATCCGAGAGCTGATGTGCACACCATTTTCCAAATCTTGAAATAAATTATCGGTTTTAACTTTTAATAGGAGTGAATCTGTATCTCCATAGTACGCTTGAAACTCTCCCTTCCTTGGCCATTGTACCTTACACACATTGTAAAAGAATGATAACATGAGTTTCTTGGATTTTTCCAGTATTGAACTCCCCCCACAATTTTCTTATTCAGAACGACATTTCTCTTTTTTCTGTGTAGAAGAACCATATTCGAGTCTATAACAGTGAATGTTGTGAAGTTGTGGTTGACGACAATTCAAACACATTCTCGGGGGCATGTTACGACGTCACAACGAGATCTGTTTCGTACGCTTTCACACATTTTCCCAAAAGCTGAATTTAAGATAAGTTTATAGATTTCTTTTTCAACTTTACTTTTTGCCTGTGAACGTTTACTGACAAACGTGTCAATAGAGGTTTTCAAGTATTTTTTTTGGTCGAATTGCAGGGTTCTGTGTATCTTTGTGACCCTGAAACTTTTGGTCACCATCCATCGCAATAGTACAAGGTGAACCACAATATTTTGCTTCGGATCCAGATATGCAATTAGTTTCTGCATGGAGGGGGTCCAATGCATGCCCATATCCTTGACCAAGGACAAATTGTATGTATTCAAAGATTCTTTTGTCACCGGTCTATTTACACACGGAAAAATAAAATATTTTACTGAGTCATGGAGCTCCATTGGTATGTGACCGTCAATTTAAAAAAAAAACATCTTTGGAGACCATTTTCCTCGACAGTTTGAACGTCGGGGAGGTCTATGGCAAAAGGATTTTCAAGCCGTTTGTAATTGCCCCACGGTAGACTGTAGTGAGACATTGCCGAAGGATAGAGTGAGCTTATGTCCAGAAAAACAGCATTGGACTTTACTCTATCAACAGAGTTCCGTCCAGTTGGATTACTCGTTAAGACACGGTCCCCGTGAAAAATATATCCTCTCCCCTGATCGATCTTTCTACAAATAAGTGTTGATCCACATCGATGATTAGACCTACTTCCTCCCTACTTATTTTTAGAATTAAATCCATCACCAGATGTGGTGTTAAAAAATAATACCCAATGTCTAGGCCTAATTCCGAATAGATTTGGTCTGTGTTCTTGCAGACAATATCTAAGAGACTTAACACATCGCTTGCCAAGTATATTCTACAATAATCCCAACCATTTTTACAGCCCCCCGTAGCCTAAACTCTCTTGGCAAATTCATAGTCTTCGGCAATACATTCACTATCGGTACGTGAATTATAGAAAGCTTCAACGGGAGGGAGTTTCTCTTCACTTAACCTTGCGCCAGAGTTGTAATAATCATATGCATATATTCCTATATTTACAAGTTAGTAAGTCATATATTTCATTGTCGGGAAAGCGTTGTTTAAGCAGAGGGAAACTGTCAAAATTGTCACTTTCTGCACCTAGATGAGTTGGCTGAGAGCTTTGGGGAAAAAACTATATGAATCTAAATCACGGATTTTATTCCAACAAGTATGTCCATTATCCACTATTTGCCACTTGAATTCTAAAAGCAACAACTTCTCATCTGATTTGGGTGTAATAGTCTAAATAAATGAGTTATCTACCCATGGGCTATCTGCAACTCCCTCCCTGTGCATACGTGCTAATGCTGGTGAAATAAATTTCAAATCATAATTTGAATTGTAAATGAAAACTAGTACCATGAACTGCTGGCTCACATTCACATTGCACGATTGATGTGCTATTCACGAAAAGTACTACCCCCTGATGATATTTCCTGCCATAAATGGTGATGGTCACGGAATTTCCCTTCCCCCCCCCCCTCCCTTAGTCTTTTTTCCCCTAGTCTCTTTCTCCTTAGTCCCCTCTTTAAATTCCCCCATACTGACCCAACATACCTTCTTATTTTTAATTGCTAGGTGATCCTCTTCTGATAAAATCATTCGGTAATGTGTATGTCGAAACCAGGAGATTGCCCTATTTGCTTTGAGAATTAATTTAGTCAATGCTTTGACCTTGCAATTCTCCTCGTCCAATGTCTCAGCTATTTCTAACAGTTGGATAGTGTTACTGTCGTCTTGTTAAGCATGGGCTTACGAAATACCAATAGCTTGATGTTCTTTGATACGATTTTGATATTGGGGGTCGTTCACAGTCTAAACTTTGCATTAGTGTATTCTCGAAATTTCTAAATCGTAAGATTACCCGGTTACCAGCAACTGTCTCCACAGATTGATAGCCGTATTGTTTACAGTGTTTCGTGTGATTCTTTACCTTTAATTCAGTCCAAAATCTAGACAAACACATTGGGCAATAGTAGCGTACCATATGGGTTTCTGCCTCCCCCAGAACTCTACTAGTATCCGTAATTTGATTAAAATGGCCAATTGAATCAGGTTCACTAGGTGGTGTGTACAACAGCCCAATCCTATGCTTCACAGATTCAATTGACGGCGCTCTTACTGAAAATAATAAACCCTTTTTAGTAGTACGCACCCCCGCTTCAAATTCCGTTTCGTATTGTAGCACTGTAACACCCATCTTTAAATGCGCGTTTGCTTGTTCAAAAACATCTATTCCTTTGAGTGCTACAGGAAGTTTATCTGTTAAACAAGTGAAATCTACTTGGGAAAAATTAGACCCCTCTTTCTCATGTACGGCCCACTGGTCCAAATTTCTCTGATTAGCTTTATCTTGTAGAGATCGGAAAGCCGATATAAGAAATACGTACATGAAACACTTTTTTGCTGTTTCGAGACATATTTGTTAGACACCCTGACATCCTTCTAAATCAGGAATATATTTTAAAACTATAGACCTCTCCCCCGCCCCTCCTGTCCCTCCGTTTAAAATAAAATCTTTTTTAAATTTACATATATGTACACTTGAATTTTAAACAAATAAAACCAAAGAAACCGCTACCCTTTTCATTATAATTCTCCAAATGAGTGACAAAATTGTCTTCCCAATCCATGAAAACATTCTCGTAATTTCCCAAATGCGGGTGAATCACTACCATTTCAGTGTGCACATAATGATAGTAGACTTCACCGTGGGTTTTATTTAAATAGAATATTTTTAAAACAATTGAGGCCTTTATGCTTTCTCGCCCTCCCCCTGCTTGAATTTGGTGTTCTATATGCCTTCTAATCTTCTCCACATATGTATGGATAATATTTATGGGATCACTTATAAGAACCCCAGCCATCAATGTTTTAAAGGGTTCGTCGAGAGTAGCAGTGAAAACATCTATCGTATTCAGGATTGAATGTGTTTGCTGAAATTTGTTTAGTGATTGTGAGAATTGTATATCACCATCACCACTACCTATCCCTCCCCCGCCACATTAGAAAGGCTCATTAACATACCAACTATACAAGATCATTGACCTCCAATGAGCTAGAATACTTCCAGTAGAAGATGACAGCCAATCAGAGGGTTACAATTTGTGGACGAATAAGATGATGTTCTTCCTTCTAGATCATCACTGAGTCATAAATACTAACGGGAGTGGTGCAACATATAAGAATTAGCTAGTTTCAAAGATAAAATTCCGCCAAAAGTTTTAAATATGATTTTTTTACGGAGACTATAATCCAATTTGTTTTTAAGGATAATTTTGATGTTACTGTCTTTTGATATAAATTTAGGCCAATAAATTGTCCTAACGAGATTTTTTTTCTAATTAAAGTGGGAATATATTTCCACGTATATATTTATTAACATTTCGATGGTTTTATAATGGGGGGAGGGTATAAGAATTAGCTAGTTTTAAAGATAAAATTATTTTTTTTGAAGGAAACTATAATCTAATTTCTTTTTAAGGATAATTTTGATGTTACTGTCTTTTGATATAAATTTAGGCCTATAAACTGTCTTAGAGAGATTTTTCTGTCTAATTATAGTGGGAATATGCTTTCAGGCCTATATTTATTAACATTTTGAGGGATTTATAATCGGAGGGGGTAGGGTATAAGAATTAGCTAATTTCAAAGATAACCCCCCCCCCAAAAAAAAAGTTGTAAAGAGTTTTTTTTAAGGAAACTATAATTTAATTGATTTTTAAGGATAATTTTGAAGAATGCGTCCCTCCTCCGGAGAAAAAGGCCCTAATTGAAGATGAGAATCACTTATGTTCCTCTGTAATTACTTACATTGGACCTCTGATGGCATATGCACAGGGTGAGAGCAAATTGCCAATGAATATGATGGCCTTGCAAGGAACTAATAATGTGAGTTTAAAATTTATTGAAATTTTCACTAAAGATATTTTCTCCTAAAAGCAATACACATTTAATTATTCTAGTATCCTGTTTGAGGTAAAGTCATATGACCGTTTAAATCAGAAAATGTAATATTTTGATAATAAGATGAGAGATGATAATTAAACAGGTTGTCTATTGTCTCAGCCTGTTTCCATCCTTAACCGTAAACATGTGTGTAATCTGATTAGTTTACAGTCCATAGTTTCAAAAGAAATAATATGAGGCATGAATTTAATTGACACTGGGAGAAAATAAATGTAATTTAAAACGACTTTAAAAAGTCAGTAGTTCAATTTTGCTTGAGACTTACTTCATTTTTTTTATTCGGGCAGAATCACATTATGCAATACTAAGAAAACTAAGAAGGTATAATGAATATGACAAATTTATGAGTATTATACTTTAGTATGGACAGCAGCACATTATACACTGCTATATTTATTATTTTTTCCCACTAGATTATTACTAAGAAAATTAAGATACTATATTTAATATTGCAAATTTATGACTATTATATTGCTAAGAAGTAAAGCTATTGAGTATTTTGCATGATTAAGATGGAACTTAGGTGTGTGATTTTCATTTTTTTAGTATGGGCTAGCATCACATTATGCGCTGCTATATTTATTTTTTTTCTTTCTAGTAGGTAATTTGCTAAGAAAAATAAGAAGGTATAATGAATATGCCTAATTTATGAGTATTATACTTTAGGATGGACAGCAGCACATTATGCGCTGTTATATTTATTATTTTTCTTTCCAATAGATTATTTGCTAAGAAAACTAAGAAGTTATAATGAATATTGCAAATTCAGGAGTATTATAATTTAGTAAGGAGAGAAGTGCATTATGTGATGCTAAATTTATTATTATTTTTCTTTCTACTTGATTATTATTAAACAACAACTATGTTTAGATTTGTTCGTGTATATGGTGGGGGGGATATTGCTACTAAGTGTGTTTTTTTTTATTTTAATGCATATGTTTTAAATGATTAGAAAATATAATCGCTATTAATCCAATTTTCGACCTTCTTAAAAATAGGGTTTTTTATACACGTTGAAATTAAGTGGTTGTTTTCTTTATAGGTTAGAAAGGTTTCACCGCTACCTCCAACCCCACCTGCACAAAAAAGTCACGTATCATATGATCAAATCGATGAAATGATTCAAATTGAAGCACCTGAGCAACTTCGTGACATTGATGAAACGCTATCACATAACGGTGAAGGATAAGGTAAATTTTTACAAGGGTACTATGATGGTAGTTATAATTTAGATGGTACACCTGCTAACATTATTAACGACACGAAATGGATGGATAGTTTATTGGAACAATATTTCAATGTTGATAGTAATTCTTTAGATATAGACAATCGTACAGTTGAACAAGGCAATGCAGTTAGTTCAGAGGGTGATTTACCATGGTTGAGCCCAAATACCATGCAAATTTTAGACAATTTTACTCGTGAGTTAAATGAGAATCCTTCCTCCTCAGATTTAATAAATATTGCCCCTTTTCAATCAAATTTAATTGAACATGAAAATGAATTTGCTTGGATTGCCTCACATAGCCCTAGCGCACTAGAGGCTATGTTAACCGAAATGGGTGATTTTATTCCACACAGCAGCCCAATTGTTGAACAAAGTGGGGGGGGGGGGTGGGTTAGGTAGTTATGATAAACAAGAGGGAGGAGGTTTCGGTAGTGATGATATGCAAGTGGGAGGTGGTTTATTTAGTGATGACACACAAAGGGGCTTAGGTAATGATACACAATGCTCATCACTACCAGAATTTCAACAAACAAATTCAATTCTGAATACAATAGACGTTTTCACAGCGAAATTTGGCGATCCCTTTAATACACTAATGGCGGGGGATATAATAAGTGATTCCATAGATATTATTTATGATTATGCAGAGAAATTTCGTGTAATTCTAGAAAAACGAA
The DNA here is from genome assembly GCA_029168905.1 of Artemia sp. Kazakhstan ARC1039. Classification (NCBI taxonomy): domain Eukaryota; kingdom Metazoa; phylum Arthropoda; class Branchiopoda; order Anostraca; family Artemiidae; genus Artemia; species Artemia sp. Kazakhstan ARC1039. The sequence continues at coordinate 26,037 of JAQQPU010002242.1, read as the reverse complement.
TTCGACTGTGGGGGGGACAGCATCAAGGCCTCAATAGTTTTAAAAATATTTTATTTAAATGAAAGTCAAGGAGAGGTCTATGATCACTATGTGCACACCGAAATGTTGGTGGTGTACTCTTATTTGGAAAATTATGAGAGTGTCTTTACGCAATGGGTCCATAATACTTTCTCACATATCGACAATTATAATGAGAATGGTAGTGGTTCAGTGGTTTTAGTTGTTGAAAATTTAAGTGTAAATATATGTAATATAAAGATTCCGTTTTAAGAGGGGGACATGGGGAGAGGACTATTGAATTAAAATATAATCCTGATTTAGAAGGATGTCAGGGCGTTCAAAGAATCTGTTTCGTAACAGGCCAAAAGTGTTTCATGTGTGCGCTTCTCATATCAGCTTTCCGACCACTACAAAATAAAGCTACAAAGAAAAAGATGGACCACTGGGCCGTGCATGGAAAAGAAGGGTCTGATTTTCCCACAGTAGATATCTTTTTTTTAACAGAAAAATTTTCTGTAATTCTCAAGGCGATAGATATTTTTGAACGGGCCAACGCAAATTTAAATATTGGTGTTACAGTGCTGTAATATGAGACGGAATTTCAAGCGGGTGTGCGTTTTCATAAAAAGGGTGTAATATTTCCAGTAAGGGCACCATCGATTGAATCTGTGAAACACTGGGTTTGGCTGTTGTACACACCACCTAGTGATCCTAATTCATTTGGCCATTTCAATCTCATTACGGATATTTGTAGAGTTCTGGGAGGGGTAAGGATCAAGGGGTACCGTACCACCACCCAATGCGTTAGTCCCAATTTCGTGGCTAACTAAATCTACAAAATCACATGAAACAGTGCAAAAGACATGGCTATCAATCGGTGGAGGCATTTTGTGGTGAACGGGCAATTTTACGATTTAGAAATTCTCAGAATAAACTTATGCAAAGAGATAAAGTAAGTTTAGACTGTGAAGCTAGGCTCACAGACGTGAATGACCCAAAATTTCCAAATCGTATCAAAGAACATCAAGCCATCGCAGTTTTCTATGCCCACGCAAAAAGAGACAGCACTAACACTATGCGATTACTAGAAATAGTTGAGACATTAGACGAGAATGATTACATAATCAAAGCATTGACTAAATTAATTGTCACTTCAAATGGGGGGATTTTGGTTTCAGTTTGTAGGTGAGGCGGATACTAAGTGATTCTATGGCATAATTTGAGGGGGATTTCCTGTGAAGGGAGATTAAAACAGTGGGTCAAATGGGGAGCATTTGTCAGTGACCATTACTGAGTCAAAATCAGATTATATAGATTCAGATTCCTTAGGGAGCGGTTGGAGACACGAGAACTACTTATTCAGAGAAGTACTAACATGAAGAGACAAAAATAAGAAAGTAATGTATTTTTTTTACTCATATTTGCGGTATAAGGCTCAATCCGGTATAGCAAAATAACGGCATTTAAATTTACTGTTGTGGGCCCTAAGGTAAATTGCACGCTGACAGATAGATTCTAACACGGGTCTATTTAAGATCTGAGTTCAATGTTTGGTTCAAGCATAACAAAAGACTCACGTAATATTGTCAAAAGATTGTCTATGGGCTAATAATAGGATGACTCAAAATCATATAAATCTGGTTAAAAACTACTCGCAAAACTACTCTAGACTGGTTAAAAACTGCCATAAGACTAACTCCAAACTGCAAATCCTTGCTAATGTATTATCCAAATTTTGCCGAGGGTTACATTAAGGCGTTACTAGAAATATGTTACCTGTGTTCCTATGGCATCGAGAAATACATAATTCCATTAAAAGGATTTGATTCGACTTTCTTATACTTTATGGCTACCAGCTTGACCTCATGGAATTTTTCCTGTCAAACTAAGTATTACTTTGTACTACTTAGTGTTTATTACACGTCACAAAGTTCAAGATTATTCACAATTTATTGAGATGAACTTTGTCTCAGCAACATAGTAATATCGTTCTCGAACTATTTATTGCCAATTACTTGTCATCCAGTTCAAGACAACTTGTAATTTATTACGATGAGGCATTGTTTCAGACAGAGCAAATCGAATACATTTAATACATTGTTTCTCTTGTAGCTATTTTTTCGCTAATAAATTCTGCTTTCTCTTGATATTTTGGTGATTCTAATTCCTAAAATTAACTACATAATTAAAGACATGTCGCGCAATATTTAGTTATACTGAACTTCATGTCATGCTTCTGTGACAGTTCATCTTTTTTGCTTCAAGATTTATTGTTTGCAATTACATATTTGTATTGTTTGCAATTGAAAATATTTTACAGTGTTTACTGCAGCTGGGATACATTGTATCTTTAAAAGCTATTTTTAAATGGCATGAGAGAACGTTACTTGATTGACTTCTTTTTATGGGTTCATGATTTTAGGTTAATAGTTAAGCAGTTAAATCTTACATACTCGTTTCTAAATAGAAGGGAAAAGTTTAAAAGATATCTTGAAATTTTTCTGAATTTTTATCCCGTTACATGCTACCCTTCCCATTGTTAACAATGTCCTCATCGTTGTACCTACTTCTTCTCCTTTCATTTTCTGAATTTTGATCCTGTTTTATCATTGTTAATTTAAAATTTGGTACTTATTATTTGAATTAACCCACATTTAGAAAGATATAATTTTTTTCTTTCCTATGACTGATTGCTTTATGTAACTACATTTATTAAAACATTACTTAAATCTCCATCACCTATTCACTCTATTTGTAGAAATGGTCAAAGAGTTTCTACTGACTAGAATATATTGATTATATGATTAAATATCTAAATATTATTTTCCTCCACCTAATGCTGAAAATACCTCCACCTAATGCTAATATTTCTATATTATTTAATTACCTTGTTTCTGATAAAACATTTACTCTATTACCTGATATGATATAGATAATGAAATTACACGCTCACTATTTCTAATTCTATATAATATTTCCGCCTGACGATTTACTATTTTACTACTTAATATAGTACTGATAATAAAATTACACGTTCATTATTTCTAATTCTACATAATATTTCCACATGACGCTTTACGGACACTGTAAGCCACTGACTTCTAAGAGCAGCTTATTACATCTAAATTTTAACGCACTGATATATATGGATCAAAATAAATTGTAAAGAAACGAATTTGAAACATTGATAGATTTTAACTTAATATCTGACTGCAATGCTAGAATAATGTGGTTTGCACTTGTTTCATCTGTTTTATGAATTGTTTCTTAATATTCACTAGTTTCATGTTAGATACATAAGATTTCACTCTTACTTCATCGTTCTACGTGTTTCTATAATACTCACATACGTTGTCACTTTATTTTGGGCTTCCATTGAATTAATTTCAAAGTCGGCTAATTGTTTATGGTTTGTCAACTTAGTATTTCCACTTTGACACTTATCGCTTGGGGTAAGAATCTTAAAATGTTCATAAGTATGACTTCTTGCACAAAATTGTCCGTGAATGGTTTTTCGCATCATATACGATGGGTTGGTGTTATAGAATTGTTGATACGTTTACTAGGTACATATCGATTGGGGGATTTACTACAGGGAATGGGTATCTAGATAGCTGGGGCTGGGTATCTCTTCCGAGCACTTTTATCCTCGGGAAAATTTCATACGCATACAGTTTATGCTTCCCGTAAATTGTTCACGTTTGGCTCTTCTTTTTTTGAACAATGGGCTGCGTCACAACATATAAAGGTAATTATGATTGGATCAAAACTTGATTTTAGGGTTTTGGTTCGACGTATTGTCTTTGATTCGTGGTTCAAAGATACACAATCGTTGAGAGATTAGTAACTGGGATTAAAATGTTAATAATTGGGTTGGGTCTCTTCTCTGGACACTTTATTCTGGGAAAAGATTTAACATGCACAGTGTATGTTACCCATAAAATTGTTCAAATTTGGGTCTTCTTTTTATGGAGGAGGGGCTGCTTTGTGAAATCTAATAATAAATGTGGTAGGGTCAAAACTTGATTTTAGGGTCTTGTCTCAACATATTGTCTTTGATCCGTGGTTTATGATACGTAATCATTGAGAGATTAACCTCAAGAATTATTTTTGGTCCTTGGGATTTAACGTTTGGGACCTTGCCGTCTAAGGATAGTTATTCGACGGATTTTTATGCAGTTTTATGACATACTTGGGTCGGGGTGGTTTTCTAGATAATTGTCGATAAATATATGTATGGGGTATTCTTGTTCAACAATATTGTTGAGGTACTGTTACCTGGTAGTAGGTTTTAGTAACTGCAATTGTCATCATAATATTGTCTTCGTGGATTTATTTGGTGAATACTTGTCATTGGTTGACGAATGATGAAAGTAGATGCTACTAAGTTGTATCTGAGTTGCGTTCTCGTATACCATGATTGAGTTTCCATTGATTTACTCCACTTCCTAGAATATAAAAACCTAGGCAGAATCATGTGCTCTTTGCAATCACATAGGTTAAAACACATAAGGCAACAGTAAATAATTTATAGGATATTATACAGGGACTATTATTTGAAGCAATAGTCGTGATTAATTATACTAACTATGACAAATTAATCTGAGAAATGTTGAATTTACAGATAAGAAAAATAAAAGCAATTCTTATCTTTATAGCATATTGCAGCAATACTGGATTACTGTGATACAGGCTTAGTAATCCTAAAAAATGATTAAGTACAAGGAAAAATACCACAATATGATAATTTCTACGACAATACTTATATATATATCTTCAGCACATGTTTCAGCGCTTAACTTATCTTAAACGTTTCTCCAAATTCAACTAATTTTGCGTTTCATTTTCAACTATGTAATTAAACTAATTTTCAACTATCTAATTGAACATGAGGTAGCTTACATGGCTTAATAAGAGGTCTTAGTTTACTATAAATGTTCATGCCTTTACTGTTTACGCACGTTCATGCCGCTTAAGAAACGCATATTTCGTGATAGCTGAATGGTTTTACGCAAACAGTAATTAGATAGGTGGGACTGGACATGGAAACGACGAACAAGGACCTCTTTGCCCATTCACTTGATCATGTCCTCCCTTTTTTGGCTTAAGGATTATCTTGGATTCCTGGGCTTAGGTTTTGCATCTAGCTTGACTCAATGTGATCTTTCTTTGCACTTTAACCACGTGGTCTAATAATTTTCCTATAATTCAGGGTTAAGAAAATCCTCATGCTTAGGGGAATTAATGAGCTCCAGTCTCGTAAGCAACTAAAAACTAACTTGATAATGAGCTGAAGCCACTCCACATTGGCTTCTCGTATATGATTATCTTTGGTCTCCTTGCAAATAGGACAATTCATATTTTTCATACATTACGGCTATTTTGAGGGTAGTTACCATGCTTAGGTATGGTTCCCTGCTTTACAACGTCTTGGCCTCTGCTTGAACAATGAAGATTGTCATAATATTCGTTAGTCACGCCTTTCTGTTTAATTCTAGAATTAATATGTGTTTTTATTTATATTGCAATGCGACCTATTTTAATATTTTTTTGCAATTTTCTTGTCTCACGCTATTTATATTGAAGGCATTTGCCCTTTCTCCCTTTGTATTTTTTTCCCCATCTTCCTCTTGAGGGTCGATATTTGGGTGTATTTGCCAATCGTAGTCCAAAACGATACGATCCTATGTTATATTCCCTAAAGTCACATTTGACATCCCACTTTTTTGTGAAAACTTCTTCCCTTGATTTGTTCACCATGAGGATTGCTGAAGAGTATATCATGTTTTCTTTCGCATACCGGATAGTTATAAACTCTGTATCAATAATTGCCTTGGCCACTATTCTGAAATGAAAGGTTGTTTCTATTAGCTATTGTCTAGTTGTTTTTATTCAAAATTAGTTACATTCATGGTTACTCTAGGCCGAGATCAAACTACTTGTTCGCCAGTGCTTCCTCGTACTCGGGTACTTGTTCGTTCGACGTAATTCAATACTCTAAAGCTCCATATGAACCAATAATGAATATTTACTTTTGCAGGAAGTAAGGGAACTTCACGTCGAGTTTGAACTACTTTTTCGCCAGTGCCACCTTGCACATGGCTATTTTTGTTCCAACATAATTCGATTCCCAAAGTTCCATACAGGTTTAAAAGTATTTAGTTTTCCAAGAAACTACCTTTTTTCTTCCACGAATATCAGCTTTCAGTTTTAATATGGATGCATCGTCTGGCAGTACCGCCTTTGAGCCTGAGGATGTTAATATATTGGTAAGTTGATAATTTTCCCATGAGGATACGTTGGAACTGAGAAATTTGAGTTCATATACAACGTTATTTTTACCACTTTTATGCGTATCCAAGTGCTTTGAACATACTAATAATTGGTTTGGAAGGTGCAGACCTTCCAATGTGGCAATTATGTCACTCCTTCGCATATTTTGTAAATGACTTTTTAGCACCGTTCAGATAATAAAAACTGAATATTTATTATTCTTACCACGGAAAAACTTAAGTTTATATGTAATTGACAACAACATAGTTGCTCGCGCACATTTACATCAAAGCCGGGGAATATTTTGATTTCGAAATTTACATCTTGCTGAAATAAATTCAGGGCTATTTTCTTTACGTCTTTATAATCCCTCGGGGTGACTTGAAAAATAACGGATCCCGTTGAAGGGTTTATTAGGTTTAGGTATGTGTTATTTACAAAGTTGACGTATAGGGCCTTAAGGAAGCTTTCTCCCTTTAGTATATGTACTCGATTGATTAGAATGGAGAGAAGTTTAATGGTTCAAATCGTAGTGACGTTATTATCGTCCTGATCATACCAAATGTTGTTTACGATGTACTTGGATAATAAGGCATACTTTGTCATTGGGGTTCTTTGTATTAAAATTTTGGATGCTAGGTTGGCGCTTAGCCTGGTTATTCGATTTTTCTTGTCATTGTACGTGCACTAAAACTATAATGAACAAAGGTTGCTATTAATTTTAGGATTATTCTGTCTTCTAAGGCTTTCCTCGGAGATTTTAAAAAAAAATGTAGCGTTGGACAATCGAGATCTTCCACTGTTTTGATAAGGACCCATTCTCTTAGGGATTCACTAATATTATCCGTGCTATGGCTTTTCTTTAGTTTCCATGAGGTTTCACTTGCCGGGCCACAATTATTTAATTGTGAGAGGCTCGGGAATCTTATCATGTTTGTTTTTTTGAATATTTTAGATTTTAAGTTAATATAGCAACGTACCATATAGTCACTTGTTTTGACCTCTCACTGAACCAGTGGTCGACGGCTACTCGCGTACCGGTATCTGCAAATGTGTTATTATATAACATTTCTCGAATCAAAGAGAACTGCTATTGATTAAGTTAATGGAGGTGAAAGGGTAAAAACTAGAATTTTTTTCAATCCTTCATTTTTGTTGATTTTACTCTTATGGACGTTTCTTTTCCTTTGGTAAAGTTTATTATGTCTTATGAATATACTCTTTAGACTCCGGTTTTGTCATGATCTGGAATGATCGCTTAGCAGATATACACTCTTAGTTCAATAGCAATTATATTGAGTTACAGTATTTCAAGGAATAGTAAGTGATTACGTAATAGCTATACACCTTTATTCTAATAATGCTTACGTTCGGTTGCTGTGGTTGAGGGATAGTAAATGATTACATAATAGTTATATATTTTCAATTTAATAATGATTATGTTAAGTTATAGCAGTTTAAGGTATAGTAATGATTGAGGATTTGTTGTTTCGTTTTATTACCAACTTAGCCTTTTTTTTATTTTTGTGGCATTTAACCTCACTAATATTCTTGCGTTCCTTTTTCTGTACAAGTTGTTCATCGTAAGGGAATTCATTGCTCATGGAGCCAACCACAGAATAATGTAACCGTGTTCCCGCCCTATGACAGCGAACTACCCACTATTTGAATTTGTTTTTTGTCTATTTTGTTTCAGATTCCTTTCGAGTGGTCACTTTTGTTAATGCGGTTTTCCTAATAGTAGGGGCGATATAGGGTTACTATTATTCTCCATGACCACACTGCCTTTTCTATGACGAAATTAATAAGAATTCCAAATAGGGATAGGTCCTAGTAACTCTACTTGTAACTCTTACTAGTAACTCTACTGATGATGATGACCGACTGTGTCATCGAAATATTTAGAGTCTGTCTTTTATATTTTCGTTTCACTGTCTAATAAAAGGACCTATCCCTATTTGGAATTCTTATTGATTTCCCGATGCAGGGTGATTCTTGTGGGTAGCTTTTCACAAGGGGACGAGTTAATTTTTACATGAGGGAATCCTGGACAGACTGTAATGACCAATGGGACAAAGAACTACCATAGGTCACAACATCCGACCATGGCTCCCCATGGCTCAGGATTATTTCATCTAATTTTAAAACTGTAGCTTTTCATTATGCGATAACCACTTTTCGTAACTGCATGGTTGTTTCTCATAAGAGAGTTAGGGATAAAGGCGGCGGCAGAGGGATGGTAGACACCACCGCTATTGCCAAGACCACAGCTTCCTATGATGGGGGTCCATCCGTTTTCATGAATCTCAATTTAATTCCAATGGCTATTTTGAATAAGTTATCCTGTGTTGATTTCCAAGTATTTCATGTTTTTTGCGGATTATTTGCTTACTATTGTTTGTAGAAGAGTTTCGCCAGATGTGTTGAGCCTTCACAAGATGTGTTGTCCCCTTGACTGTAAGTTGATCCACTACTTATTTTTAACTGAAAGTACTTTTTTTACTTAGTTTTGAGTGACCAATCGACCGTTAATTGTCAAAAGGAGAATTAGAGTACTTTTTACGCGAAAAAAAATTAATCTTTTTGTTGATTTGACAAATCATAAGGCCTTAACAAGATTTTATAACAGAAAAAGTCTTTACCTCCAACGATATTATATGATATTCATGTAGAAAATTACCAAAGAAATACGGATCGCAGTTACAGTCGAAATTAAGGACGAATTGGGAATTTTACCTTTAATTGCAGTCTAAATCGTATGTGATACTGCAGCATTTGGTATTAATACTCCCAAGTGAAATTAAAAATATATTTACGTTTTGTTGTGACCTTATTGGTGAATTAAAGCTAGGTATTAACTCCCAATTGAAATTTATTCGTGCAGCCATGTTTTATTTTTGTCTAGGTAGGTTGAATTGTCTTTACACTAAGGGCAAACAGGTAGAAATCATGACGTTGGCCAAGTTTTCGCTTTCGAGTCCCCAAACGCTGTATTTAGCTTTGGATTTTAACCATTTATGTGACAAACATCTACTTTATCAACTCATTCCGCTCCTGCGGCAGGGATAGTGCCACGCGGCAGAGGTACGTACATCCAAACGCAAATTTATCTAAATTTTCGTGTTGGAGTTTACCGCCTTGTTTGGTAAGTTCATATATTTTTGGATTATTCAAATGTTTACGAATAAACTCCATTCCTTCTTTTGTGTCAGGTTCAGTTTTTAGGACGGCTGTTTAGTCCCTAGGATGCTTATATTTTTCTTATTTTCAATTTTACTAATTATCTTTAGCCTCTTTATATCTTCTCATATTAAGTCTCGTGGTTCTCACAGTTTTTGTGATTTTGCAAAACTGTACAGAATTTGAATCACGTGTCATTACCTGTTTACGCATTACTTTATCATAACTATTATAGGATTAGGCTAGTATTACGATATTATCTATGATCGCGAGAAAAATAGCACAGATTCAGTTTTTAGAAATTCCCATTAACGAAAGGGGGCGGGGGAATTTCCTCGTTTGGGGAATTTGACTCACCTATCATTGCAATTGGCCACTTGGACATTCTTCGAGGGGTTTGCGTTCCGCTCAAGTTAGTGTGTCTATTGTTGGTCCCTAATATACGACTTAGAATTTGAAATTTTTATTGTTACGTTTTAATAATCTATAATGTTTTTATGTTAATCATTTCTACGTTTCGATTCATATAGTAATAACTTTTTTCAGGTTTCCCTATGTTTTGTGTATCTCTAGGGTTCATTTTTATAGGTTAGAAATTATACCACTTTTGAGGTGTTGCCTGTTTCTACAGACTTATTTTTGATTAGGAGTTACATCGCATTTCTCTAGGTCGAAATTTACGGGCAAAAACTGGTGTCTTAAATGCTACAATTTTGACTCATTCTTATGCCCTGGAAAAAAAGAATCTTATGCCTTTTTAAAAAAAGAATTTTATTCTTTTTTTGTGTCAATTGTTTAGCAACTATTCCTCTTCGTTTATCTAGGTTTCGAAACAGAATAATACACTATTTCATGTATCTTGGACTAACTATTTTGCACGGGCCACATACAATTGATTGCTAAGTTGCCAGCGATAATTGTTGTTTTTTTTTTATTAATTTCTCAATGACATTATGTTTTTTTGCTATTTAGCATTAATCGTTTTCGCATTTCTTTTGCGGTCTTTTGAATTTTTGATCTTTTTATTACTTGGTTTATTCATGATGACTGGAAGGTGATGTCTTATGGTTTTTTTTGACAAATGCGTTCGAAAATCAGGACTTGGTTTAGCTTATTGTCTGTAAGTAGGTTTAATTTATATTTTATCCTTAGGATTACGTGTTTTAGCTGTATCTTCGTTGTTTCTTTTTGAAAGAAATGTAGTATTTTCTTGTGGGAATAGGTTACTTATGAACAAGAGTATTTCTAGAATATAATGTTTATATAAGTCAATCAACCTATATTGCTAATGTTGCAAAATAAAAAAATGAATATTATTTTAATTTGAGGAAAAGAAATGCGCTGATAAATCGATTAATTTGCCGTTGTTTTTCGTACAAACCTTACGTAGTTTCTTTGGACTATACGTAGCTTCATAGTATCAGATGAAAGTATTTTAATCTGAGGAAAAAAATGCGTAAAAAACCAACTAATTTGCCATTAATTTTTGACGCGGTTGAAAGTTACAGGCGTAAAGTTGTTATCTCGGACTAATATTTTACATGGGGCCAATTGAACTATGTACATGATTAATAACAACCGAAGTAAAAGGTGTGATTTTAGGAAAAGCCAAAAGGTTATTTGGCCGTTCAGATTATGGGGGTGACTAAGGCAATCTGCACGGGTTTCTCATTCGGCTAAATTTAGCTTTATCCTTAAAAGAATATTTTTGGTTACTATTTGTTTGTCTTAATTCTCTTTTGTGTTTACTAAGAGAAATGGTTGTTGATTATTTAAGCAATTGAACACTGCGTGTCTATTAGTTACTGTAATAATAATGATAATGGTAACAAATTATTGCTAAAATGATGGTCTATTCTTGTTAAAAAATTACAAGATTTAAAGGGTCAAATTTTGGAAAATTGATTTGTAAATCTTAAATACAGGAAGGGATTTCCTTGGAAATCCCTTCTCCTTGGAGGGAAATCCCTTTTCCTTGGAGGCCTTAACTTCACTAAGAGATTTGAGCGTGACTTCTATCAAGTTTTTGATTTTCAATCCCTCTGTTATCATTTGTGCCGCAGCATCTACGAGTTTCGATCGCCCCGGGAATAATTTGTCCATAATCGTTCTGTTAGCAACAGTATAGCACCAGGTTTTTGGGGGAGGGGTCAAACAATTTTTGTTCTGCTTCTAACTTCGGGGTTTTCTGTCAAGCCGGAATTCAGGTTATGTGTAAAAGTTAAATATTAATTTGCCTCAACCTTTACAGCTAACCTTCATTCAAGTGTCGTATCCAAACAATTTTTGTTTTAAGTATTTTTGGAATGTTTTTCCAATTCGAATTTGAATCAACATTATTTTATGAGTTTTTAAGTACCTGGTCTCTAGACCTACTTCCACTTATCTGGTTTTTAACCACTCTACCAGATTTTGTGATTACTTCCTCGTTGCCTTCTGGCGTTTTATTCTTTTTAGACTTTCCCATTGAGATTAGGTCAAATTTCTTATATGGCTTCAATAGGAATTTTTGACCTTTTAATTTAGCTTCTTTTGCATGGGCCGTAGCTGACGTTGGTTTTCGTTTCAGTGTGTCCTGGGGTTCCTCCGGGGCTGATTCACTGTCCGATCCAGTGGAGCTGGTCTCTGATGCCTCATCATTAGGGCTTTCAGTGGTGGTCCTTTCTAATTTTGGGGTGTCACCTGCACTAGCTTCATATACTTCTTCGCCTCTTGAGGTGGAAGGTTTATTTTCTATTTCCTCATGTTGAATTCTTGTTTCAGGAGAGTTAAAGATTCTTGAGAACTCTGGTAGGAGTCAAATGTTTGTGCAGGGTGTCTCCATTGTTTGAATGCCATATCTTCAGGGGGTTGGGCATTTTATGTGCCATGGCTTCTCTCCAGGAGGACCATTCTTTGGGCTTGACTTTGGATACTGTTATGTCATGGTATTGTCCTGGGTTTAAATCTTCAGGGGTTTCTTGGGTCCAAGGCAAGGTACTTTGCCTTGTCTTTATAGAAAAGTTATTTATATCCATAGCTTCTCTTAAATTTTTCTTGTTTGTGTCCTTGGGTGGAGTTTTCTTTATTTTGACGCCAGGGGTTTCCAAAGCTCTATTTAATTCATCCTGTAACGATAAGAGTCTCTCTATTGGAGTGGCGGTTGATACCATATCATCCAGAAACCTTTTGGGGGGACAAGTTGTAGAAATTCTATCAGGCAAAATTGGGTTTTTGGGGATAGCGTATAGTCTAATTCTTCTGAACTTTCTGATGATGAACTTTTTGGACTTTTCGGCTTTTTTATTCTCGTTCGCATTCTCGTTCGGATTTTCTTTTGGGAGTTACTAATTTTTTCATAACTAAGAATTCCTCCAAATTTTCTTCGTCACTACTATTCTCAAAATAGTCTTGTTTAAAATTAAAAAGTTTTAATTCCGCCAGACTGGACCGAGGTGGTTTGTTTTTCACGTCTTTTTCTGCCGATTCGTCAGACGTTGGTTGCGATGCTCATTTTTCCGAAGATTTGGCTCTTTTTATTCGAATAACGTGTGCCTTATAGGTTCTTCCAGTATCAGGGTTTATCATTTTAAAAGTAAAACCGTTGTCATTTTTTTATTATTCTATATGGTCCAGAGTATCTATTGGAGAGTTTTTTGCCTTCAATTTTAGCTTCGTTCTTTAGATAAACGCGATCTCCTATTTCAAAATGTATTTTTCCTTTGACATGGGGGAGGTCATTCTGTTCTTGATTCGTTTTAGACTTTTCTAGTTCCTGCCTAACTATCTTATAAGTTTTTATCATTCTGTTTATGAACTCCTGTTTATAGTCCTCAGTATTATTGTAATATTGTCTGGATTATGTGATTTCCTAATACGGTATTTTGAAATCGTGGCCGAATAATAAATAAAAAGGAGTTTCTTTAGTCACTTCCGAAAAAGCGGTATTGATCACGTTGGATAAGTATGGTAAGAATTGGTCCCAGTCATTTCTACTGTCTTTTGTGTAAATACTCAAGACATTCGAGAATATTTTATGGCGATTTTCTATTTTGCCATTTGCTTGGGGGTGGTAGGGGGATGTCACTAATTTATTTATATTGAGAAAACTCATTAAGTCCTTGGTTACTTTGGAAACAAAATTGCTCCCATTGTCACTCAATACTTTGGTTGGAATTCCAAAATTCAAAAATAATTTTGCTAATGCTTTGCTTGTGGTATACGCGCTTTAATTTTTTAATGCTTTGCAAACGTAAATCCAGTGAAATGATCGATCACACTCTACACACATGTGTTTCCTCTGTTAGAGATAGGTAAACCTCCACTGGTTCCATACAAGTCAAAAGAAATAATATCGAAAGGATATCTTGCTGTTGGGACCCTTCCCATTGTAGAGTGAGGATAAGTTTTGGAAAAATTTCATGAGAAATTTTTGAGACATTTGCACATGATTTAGCTAAACGTTTGTTAGATTGTTCGTTTCTGTAATTAATAGGCATATAAACTGCAAGAATTACGGTATGACCTAGATCAACCGCAACTAAAGTATCATTTGTTTCAAGTAAACACACTTTAGGCTCTAATTTACTCCAATCATAATGCCGCCAGAAGGACGACCTCCTGTGATTGTCGCAGGACGGATGAAGAACTCGTAATCGCAAGAAACTTCCAATTGATTACTATTAACGCCACTTAACTGATGCTCTACTATACACACTATTTCGAATGACTTGAATATTTCGGCTAAAACTATTAACTTATCCCTTGCTCCATTAATGTTCTGAAAATACAGTTTTACACTGTCAGGTTCGGTGCAAAGGTCCATACCTGTGGGGGGGGGGGGGGTATCATCCTCAATTTTGAGTGCTCGAAGCAACGACAGGCATACGAATCTTCAACATGGCGCAGGAAAAGCTATTGCTTCTGTGATTGCCACCACAATTTGCGCAATTCACAGTAGAGGCTGAGCATGCATTATCACGGCTATTAACATGGAGCCCGGCACATTTACCATATTTAAGTTTGTTCATACATTCACGAGAAAAATGATCAAAGCCTTAGCATTTATAGCACTGCTTGGGTTGGTTCAGGGGAATTGACACCCGGAAAAGCGAATAATCAATTTTGATACCATGCTTTAGAGTGATATCGAGATCTAGTTGAGACTTGAAGGACAACTGCACGACTGAACTGCCTCCAAAGCGCTTTGCTTGCACAACAGATTTAAGTAGACCTGTAATAGTTGATTCATCAAAGTCCTCGTCAATACACATGATTCCCAGACGTTCCTTCTTTACGACCCTACCACTTATGCATGAACCGGGTTGTAGTGCACCTACCATCGACGAGGCAGAATCATTATCTTTCATAAACACCAGAGCCTATCTCCCCGTTGCTCAACATTTTCGACTTTATCTAAGCATCCTAAATTTGAAATAAACTCGCGCTGCTTAGCGGTATTGGGAGACTGCATACTAGAAAGTAAATTACTAAAAATACCAGGAACTGTAGCAATTTCTTGCTTAGGGAGGAACGGCCAAAAACGGTTCCCCCTTTTACTCTTCATACTACACCTTATAATAGGTACCGTTCCACCTTTTAATATTCATACTACACCTTAAAAATTTAAATATTCTAAAACCTTTGACTTGCTAGCGTTTCCCCAAGAACAAAAAAAGTTCCACTTCAATTCGAAGTTTTGTCAAAGAAGTGATGAAAAGTTCAAGATCTCTTCAGAATTTTCTCAAGGAAGAGAAAAAAGTTGCAGTTCAATTCTCGATTTTCCAAAGAAGAGAAAAAAGTTTTACTTCAGTTCTGAATTTTGTAATAGAAGAGAAACGAACTCTATTAAACCAAAATGAGCATAAAATAAAATAAAATAATCTATAAATTGTAAAACTGCCACTAATCACCATTGATAAATAATTAGAAACCCAAAACGAACAGAAATTACAATAATAACCGATGGAAACTCAAAAATAGCGGAAGTTAACAAGAATATGGCACAAAAGCTCTATGCCGTCCCAAGGCCAGACATAAATTTGCAGTATACTGAATATTGAAATAATGTGAAAATACAGTCAAACTCTAAAACTCTAGAAGCTTTGTGTCCTAAGACGAAATGCCAGTTTTTCAAAGAAAATCAAAGATCCCCATTAAACCAAAATGCGCAAAAACTAAGATCATCAAGCGTAAAACTATCATAAATTAGCATTGATAAATAAATGTAAACCAAAACGAACAGAAGTTACAATAAATAACCAAGTAAAACTCAAAACAAGCAGAAATTAACAAGAGTAGGGCTCAAAACCTCTATATTAGAGCATAAACTTGCAGTTTACTGAATATTAAACAAAGTGAAAATATGGGCAGACTCTAAAACTCCAATCTTCGTTCTGTTTTAAACGTTGACCTACAGTCTTTCGAAAATAATACATAACTCCCTTTGCTTTACACTTTGTATTGGGATATCTTACACAATGGTTAAGTGGTTTCAACATGAGAGCATATTTAAGCGTCAATTTAACAAAGAGTTTTTGGACATCGCGGACATTCAGCTGAAAATAGACAAAATTTTATGACATATCTTAGAGTGTCAACCTGATTAATATATACGATAAGTTGTCATATTGCTATAAGCAGTTAGTAGCATATTGATCTCTAAACTACTTTTAGCTGTATATCAGTGTTACGAATAACATTGTAGGATATGCAAAAATCCTTCAATTATGTTCTTATTTATAGAAGTGTTCCGTGAAAGTAAATTCGTGGCAATTTCAAACAATTCCTAGAGGGCCTAGAAAAAGGTGTTGAATGGAAACATAAATTGGATCTTCATATCTGAACAATACTAAACAATATTTTATATTGGATGCACTCTAAAAGAACGAAAAATGTTTTGAATGTTTATACAACAAATGTGATGTCTAAAAAAGTATTGTTTGACAGTGAAAGTCTAAAAAACAAACGCTTTGAAAGAAAGAAAAAACGCGTTGAAAAAAGTTGGAAGCAAAAATTTGAAGGAGCGTGTATTGGAGCCCATGGAGAATAAGATCCTTGGTGTTTGAGGTCCTTGAAGGTTGGGGCTCTTGATGGCTTGGGTCCTTGGTGGTTCAAAGCCATAACCACCTCACTAGTTGCTTTCTAAGGATTTCTAAGGAAGGTTCTGAATTTCTATATTAAAATTCAATTCTTGGTGCCTCAAACTTTATTAGTTTAAAATTTAAGCATACTTCAATACTAAACAACAATTTATATTAGCTGCCCTCCTCACTTGGCACTTGTGTATTATAAAGACCATGGCAAAGAAGTGAAGCTACGTTAATAAAATCAATCGACATATGAATGATGAATATATTCTAATCATATTCTGATGTTCACCTAATGTGCCGCAGGAGTCACCATTTCCTCAGACTTATATTTAGTTGGTAAGAAATTGTAATCCTTTACCTGCTTCATTCAATCCAAATAAAAAAATTCTTATTATTGTCATTTGGTTTTATTTTGATATTCATGTCTTTAGTTAAGACCCTTCAGACCATCTGAATAGTAAGCTATACTGGACGAACATCATAATTTGGGTCATTGACCTGCATAAATACATGTTTAAAATTTGAAACAATAATCGGATTTACTTTCTCAACTTGTAAGTTCTGTAAAGTGTACCATTTTGGTCCGAATATAACCTGTTCTGGTCGCTCTATACAATATTTGCCCAGGACCTTTACCCCTCCCACTACTTATAGAAAAGGCTATATTTAGGTATCAATGATGTAAATTGGACAATCGGCTATCCCCTTTCGATACTTTGTGCTGTTAAGTTTTGAAAGAAATAAATTTTGAAGGATAATAGTAGTGAGGCCTCAGAGCTTTTAAGGACACACATAGGGAAATTACACGGGGAAATTAATAGTGAATTCCTGGAAGTCAGATAAGTGAAGCTCCTAACCCCTCACACCTGTTACCAGCTGGCAAGATTCCCATCCTTGACAAGAGTCCAGAGATGTTTCAATTACTTGAAGTGTAGTCGGGATGATAAGGAAATCAACAAGGGGGAGATCCTAGCCCCTCGCACCTGTACAATGCGGTCGGCTGTTTCTACGACATGCCCTCTGATGTCACGGAAGCCATAGGGAAAATAGCATAGGATGTCTACCGCAGCTCTCTGACGTCACGCCAGCCATAGGGAAATAGTATTGGATTTCTACCGCAGCCCTCTGACGTCATGGCAGCCATAGGTAAATAAAATCGGATTTCTACGGGTTGCCCTCTGACGCTATGACATCCTTCCCAAGATTCCGAGTGCAGCTCAGTTACGTCAAATCTGTTACATCGACACGCCTTCGCACTTTAAATAGGTTCATAGTATTTCTACCGGAGTCCTCTGACGTCACAGCAGCCATAGGGAAATGAGCATTGGATTTCAAACGCATACTCTCCCTTTTTCCGTAGGATTTCAAGCGCTTGCCCCCCCCAAGTTAGATGGTTATGTGGTTATAAGTGCTGGTTATGTTTTTTTTGTTTGTTGCCAATAACAATATTTTTTATTTGCTTGTTTGTTGTTTTTTGTCAGTTATTGGTAACGAACAAGAAAAAAATAACCAACACTCATAACCATATAACCATCTAACATAGTCAAAAAACATAACCAACAAACATAACCATCAAACAATAACCAACAAACATTTGCAAAACCATATCCAAAACCAACAAACATAACCAACATCCAACAAACAACACCCAAGTTCAACAAACACAGTGAAGAAGTGCACACTTCTTCTTTTTTTTAAGTATAGCAATTCGTATTCAATAAATCACAGTCTTGCCTTTAGAATGCTATAAGGGATGGCTTTCCTCCTCTTATTCGTGCTATTTTTTTATTTATTTTAAGCTTGAACACATTATCCATTTTAATTTAATTTAGGATATATCTGTTCTACTTACCCGTTACAATATCCGTTGTATTTATGCTTTGTAATTATTCATTTTAATTTTTGTTTGTTCTGTGTTTAGCTAAATCTTAAATAATTATTTTTTTTTGTTTTAAGTTATACTTAAATATTACTTTATTTCCGCTAGTAATAGGCTTTACAACTGCTCTTTAATTTCTATTAGAAGTCCTAATATAAGAAAAGGAAACGATCAAAAATGGGGTTTTTAAAGTCAAACAAGAATACTGAATAAATAAACATAGCGAATATTTAGAGAGGAAAACCGCCTCTCTTCTTCAGCGCGAAACGAAATAATGTATTCAAGTAAAGTGCCGAAGAGAAAAAACAAACGCGGAAAGTTAATGTGAAAAGAAACCAAAAAATCAATGAATAAAAACAAATAATTAAAAGATGAATTAAATTCAATAAAAGCCAAAAATTACAAGAATTAAAACCAAATACCTAACAACCATAAAAGCGAGTCATTCGCCAATATCCGCGATTTGCACAAAATCCAAACAATTATGAACTGCTATCGACAAATACTAGCTAACGATGTTCGCGGTTTCTTTTCACATTGACTATCCACGTTTATTTTTGTTTTTTTTTTCGGCACTTTTCTTGAATACATTATTTCGTTTCGCGCTGGAGAAGGAGAGGCGGTTGTCCTCTCGAAATATTTGCTTTGTTTGTTTATTCAGTAATATCGTTTGGCCTTAAAAACCCCATTTTTGATTGTTTCCTTTTCTTATGTTATGGCAGACCAATGTGGTTTAATAAATTATAAATTAGAAGTCCTCTTTTTACGAAAATATGTTTAACTAGTATACTGAAGGGAAAGGACACTTTACTAAGGCAACGCTAGAACATGGCCTCTGAAAGCCTTGGATTGGCGTTTTGTATTTTTTATGGCTTGTAACTGGAACCAAATGCATGTAAATCTAAAGATGAATTTAGTAGCTTCTTTATCCAAAGCTAGGTAGACATATCTACCTAGAATATCCTTAAGGGACTTGCCAGGGCGGGTGACAATGGGCAGAAGATGTTTTTTTTTTTATTTTTCTTACGGCGTTGGTATATCTAGATATATATAATAATTTCTGTTCTTTCGGAATCGCTTTTCCTTTCTACGCTAATTTGAAAACACTATTTTTTTTTTAATTTGACTTGCAAAAAGAAATACAGCTCTAATGCAAATAATCAAGATTAGAATAAACAGGCAAAATAAAACTAAGCAGGTCAAAAAACATTTAATTTAAGAATAAATTAGGTACAAAACTTTTGTGACTTAAATAAAACCTTTCTCTAGCCCCAATATCGTCTGTAACCGTAGCCATACGGTGCGTAACCATATGATGGATATGCATAACTATATGTAGGGTAATAATAATGACCATAATAATGATAAGGATAATAACTATAGTGATGAGTTTCTGCTCCTTTCAGATCTTCTTCGACAGGAGCTTCCGATTCAGATGCTTCTCTTCTCAGCTTGTTACTATGATCGTCAAAGGAAAGACCACCTCTGTTAGCTGTTAACCCTCTTTTCGTATCTTGAAATTCAATAGCTGGTTCCTGTGGGTTATTTGGTTTGGCTAATGTGGCGGTGACATAAAGCGCCACAAGCAGAATCTAGAAAAGAGTAAAATATGTATATTGATATAGACAGGTACGTTAAAACAAGGCCGTACACATGATTTTGTTTTCGGGGGGATATTACCCAAAAAAATCGTGGGGGGGGGGGGGGGGGGGTACAAAAAAAATACAAAAACGCGTACAAAATTAGTTTATATCTTTTATATTTGTTTATATTTTTGTTGCGTTTTTACGCAACAAAGTCAGAACAGAGTCAGAAGAACACTTCAGAGGGGGGGGGGGGTTCAAACCAAGTAACCCCCTCTGGATACGGCCCTGTGTTAAAAATGCGTATCTATCCTTTGGAGATCTATATACTACTAATACAGCAAAGACACCAAGAACAACAAGCAAAATCAAGAGCTAAGTTCAATATGAATGTTATGTAACCAATTGTAAATTTAAATGGGGAGTTCAATGAGACTATCAAATATACATTTTAAAAATGTATTAAAGCTCATTCTGACTAAGTTTTACCGCCCGTCTCATCGTACCTAGAGTCTACACAAAAAATGGTAACAAATGCTAGTTGATGAAATTTTTATTGAGTCTCAAGATTTGACTTGGGAATTTATCGACAAAAATAGAATTAAAGAACGGTTCATAGAACAGCTATTTAAGGAACTAGAACTCCAATCAAAAAGTGTATTTTTATAATAAAATGTGTGAATAGTGTACTAAATATCACTATGGAAGAAGATAAAATGAAAGATCGTTCCAATGATTATCTTTGACACCTTTATCGATTTCATGCTTCCAGATTAAAATAAAAGAAGCATAAAAAAAAATACTGATAAAATAAATTTGGTGCTGTTAAATTCATCAATACTAAGCATATATCAGTATAGTATTTCAATTTGATAAATTCCAAAGATTCAGACATTACAAATAGCCTAGTGAAACGATCAGAAATTAAAAAGTGTAGTTCTAAAAATCTCGAATAAGAGTATATTATCAAAAAGCGGCGCTTAACGCGAAATTAACGAAGTTAAGCCGCAGATAACGCGATAAAACTACACTTGCTTTGAATAAATGAAGACATTTTCTCAACAAGATCTATTTTGCATCAAGATAAGTTTAATTATAAATGTTGCTTAAATATTCATGACAATTTCATCTTTCATAAAGTCATTTGTTACGTTTTTATTCATTGATTTGGTTTCTCTGTGGTACTAAACTATGTTAATTTTATAATTGATATCTCAAATGTTTCAAAAATACATTTCAAGAGTTCCGAGTTAGCTGTAAAACTAATCTTAAAAACTAATCTACAATTGAAAATGACTCGAGTTGGCTACTTACATATTTCATTATGAGCAATTTTTTGGAGAGCTATCAACTTAAACTAAAAGATGCAACTGGTAATGTAAACTAAAAAAGTGCTTATATACATTTAAATACACAGTTTATATTTTCCTAAATCAAACTAGTTTGAGGTGAAAAGATGCCGGGGACTTTTCCAATTGATGTTGGATGTCGCAGCGGTTAAGAACCGAGATTATTCGAAAAAAAAGAAGTGGTACAGTTTCTTTTAGGGGAGAGCCCTATCAAAAGCAAGATATTTTGGGTCAATCAGTGCACAAAATAAATGTTAACCGTAATTGTAGTTTTGTTTTTTTTGGGGGGGGGGTTCTGTGGGGTAATTTTATGATCTATTGATCCAGAGTTGATTGGGAGTAATTTAGCTTTAGTCCCTCTCTGATGATGCCATTGCGAGAACAAACTATGAATTTCATTTGCATACCATATAGTTTTGGAATGTGTAGACAATTTGCTACCCCCAAGCTACTAAAACTGTGACGGAAGAAGGGGAAAATGTTAAAGTTCAACCTTGTAGATGCTAATACAGTATTTCTTTCTGGAAGGGAGTGAAGAACGTGAAAGATTGCTTGAATTTAAAGCATCGCATTCTTCAATCCTTTTTTTATTAAGAACTTCGTGCTCCTACTATTAAGACTCCACATGTTGGAACCAGGCCTGAAATTTCGCAACTTATTGAAAGTTTAATTTTTATATTTTTGCTTGTGTTATGCAGAGGACGGCCAGACTCTGATGATTTGTATCAACACCGAAAGCCTTGTTAAATGATCTTTGGACTATTTTGAATAAAAGGACTATCTCAAAATTTGTATTTCAGGCATCTCGAATAACACGATGTATGTAGGGGAGTGGGTAGCTGCGCTCCGATTGCTTTGACTCTTAAGAAAGGCACTTAAACTTCTGATTACCAGTCCAATGGGTCCACTCCAAAGCATATATGACCACTCTTTCAAAAAAAACTTTTTATGCACCCAGGGCATAGCTTACAACCCTTGCTCTGAGAGCTGTGGACCCTTCCAGACCCTGCAACTACGATGAAAAAAATTGCTATCTCCAAGTTTTGATTGGAGGTGTTTGGGAAACGATAGGCCTTGGGGGCTGGTTGCTCTCAAATCACTATTGCCTCTTAAAAAGGGCACCATAATTTCTAATTTCAAATCAAATGAACCCGATCTAAAGATTATGCGACCACCCATTCCATAAGAACCTTATATGCCCCCAGGACATAAATTACACCCCTATTCCCAGGGCGCTAGGGGTTGTGTCAACCCATGAGGCATTGTTTTATGTTATTTGGACTATTTTGAACAAAATCGCTGCTATCTCACAATTTCAATCATATTCGTTTGGGGCAAAGAGGGATTGTGGCGAGTTGAGGAGGGGCTAGTTACCCTTCATCACTTTTGGTTCTTACAAGGGAACTAGAACTTCCAATTTTCAACCAAATAAGCCTCCTCTAAAGTTAAACAACCGCCTTTCAATAAAAACCTTGAATGACCCTGGGGCATAACTTACAACCCTCGCCCCCAGGCTTTAGTGGCTTATAGCAAACCTAAAAGCCTTTTTATATGATTTATGGACTATTTTGAATAAAATGACTGTCTTTAAATATCTATTGGATGGATTTCGGAAAATCACGACCTGTGTGTGGGGGGTGGGGGGCGGGGTCGAGGGGCCCTCTGAGCAACTTTACTCATAAAAAAGTACTGAAAATTCTGACTACCAACCCAATGAGTATACTCCGAAGTACACATAACCAACCTTTCTATAAATATCTTATATGCGCCCAGGGCATAACTTACAACCCTTGTCCGGCTGTATGGGCAGGGGTGTCTTCCTCAAAGACATATTTTTTGGGACCCATAAACTACAACGAAAAAAAATTCTATCTCTAAATTTCGATTGGATAACTTTGGTGAAATGATGAGTGGGGGGGGGGCTCGTTGCCCTCAAATCACTTTCGACTCTTAAATGAGCACTATAACTTCCAGTTTCAAATCAAATGAGCCACATTTGAAGTTTATACGACCACCCATTCCAGAAAAACCTTATATGACCCCAGGGTATAACTTACAACCCTTATCCGGCTGTATGGGCAAGGGTGTCTTCCTCAAAGACATATTTTTTGGACCCATTAACTACAACGAAAAAAAATTCTATCTCCAAATTTCGATTGGATAACATTGGGGAAATTATGAGTGGGGGGGGGGTGGCTCGTTGCCCTCAAATTACTTTCGGCTCTTAAATGGGCACTATAACTTCCAGTTTAAAATTAAATGAGCCACATTTGAAGTTTATACGACCACCCATTCCAGAAAAACCTTATATGCCCCCAGGGCATAACTTACAACCCTATCCACAGGACAATGGGAGGGGGGGGGTCAGCCCCCAGAGGAATTGTTATAAGTTCTCTGGACTATTTTGAAAAAAATCGCCGTCTCACAATTTCGATCAGATTCGTTTGGTGAAAGGAGGGGTAGTCAGGGGGTGACTAGTTGCCCTCCATCACTTTTGACTCTAAAAAGGGAACTAGAATGAATTTCGGTCGGACCCATTTGGTGAAAAGAGGGTGTGGGACGTGGGGTGCTAATTGCCCTCCAATCACTTTTGACTCTTAAAAAAGCCATTAGAACTTCAGATTTTTAATCAAATGAGACCCCTCCAAAATTTGTGTGAACGTCCCCTCCATGAAAACCTTATATATTAACAATTGTCAACTAGCATGGCTTGTAGACCTTGCCCTTTGAGCTGTGGAGGGGGGAGGGGTGGGAGAGGGAAGGGTCAACATCCCCAAAGACATGATTGCTGGACATCCCAAATATGTTGAACAAAATGGTTAGTCTGGCTGAGGGAGGGCTTGTTGCCCTCCAGTCACTTTTTACTCTTATAAACGACACTAAAAATTTCATTTCTAATCAAATGAGCCCCTTTCAAAGTTTCTGCGACAACTCCTTCTATAAGAAGTACCTTGGTCAGAAAAAAAAACCATAAAAAATTATAATAATTCATTGCGCCCCAGTCGCTCTTTACTTAGGCAGCATTATTGCACTGCCTATAATAACCAATGCCACAAATGATATTGGTGCTCCCTCCCTCTCAAGCAAGGTTGCAACGGATATTGCTTAAGAGTAGAGATGCCATAATATCTCCCATTGCCCACCCCTGCTGCCACCTACAACTTTTTTTACATAAAATATGTCTGTTTTTTGTCAGTGAGAATAAA
Organism: Artemia sp. Kazakhstan ARC1039; assembly: GCA_029168905.1. Lineage (NCBI taxonomy): Eukaryota > Metazoa > Arthropoda > Branchiopoda > Anostraca > Artemiidae > Artemia > Artemia sp. Kazakhstan ARC1039. Next base: position 1,497 of record JAQQPU010002242.1, on the reverse strand, counting down.
AAAACAGGATTTTTCTCACTTGAAAAAACAGGAATTTTCTCACTTTTATGGATGTTTTTATGGTTTTTGTCAGTGAGAATGAAAAAACAGGAATTTTCTCACATTTATGTCTGTTTTTATGGTTTTTGTCAGTGAGAATGGAAAAACAGGAACTTTCTCACTTTCATGGATTATTGAGTCATTAATCAAATTGTCTCCGGGGAAGTTAATTAATGTCTGACAGATGACGTCAAGTTAATTAATGTCTTTGATGTATTTCCAAAGAGAATGTTTCCAGGGCAAAGTTTAGATCACAAGTGACAGATGATGTCATGATTGATTGATTTGACACGAAAGGGGAATTAATTTGTTGTTTCTAAAGAGAATTGATTCACGAAAGGGGAATTAATTTGTTGTTTCTAAAGAGAATTGTTTCCGAGCGAGTATCTATTAATGTCTTTGGAGTTCTACCAAGAGAATTGATTCACGAAAGGGTGAATGTTTTGATCTTAGCAATGAAGAGATTAGCGCGCGAAAGGGTTTCTTTGTAATTTCAAATGTACCAGCGCAGAGATGCAAAAAACAAAAGGAACACGCTGAAATTACATTTAGGGATTATTTGGGCGAAACCGTTTTAGCCATTTTTGGGAATTATTTCGGCGAAACAGTTAAAGACATTTTAAAAGATGATTTAAAAGATGATTTTAGAAGAGAATTTGAGGGTAAAACTCTGTGATCGTTATAATACACAAGTTGTATTTTAACAGTGTCGTGAGATCCCCTACCACAACCCCAAAGGGTTCTGATCCCCCAACCCCAAAGGGTTCCAATCCCCCTACCCCAACCCCGAAGGAAGTCCCGGTCCTCAAAGGTCCCCTAAGCTCCCAAAGGACCCACCGGACCCCCAAAGGCCCTCACCCGGTTCCCAAAGGACCAATCGGTGCTCAAGGGCCCCCCAGACCCCCAAAGGCCCTCCCCCGGTCCTCAAAGGTCCCCCAGGCTCCCAAAGGGCCCCAAGACCCCCAAAGACTCCTGAGCCCCCATTATAATACTTTTTTAAGGCTCTATTATATCTTTTCAGAACAAATTATTATTTTGGGGAATTATTTCGGCGAAACAAATATAGACATTTTAAAATATGATTTAAAAGATGATTTTAGAAGAGAATTTGAGGGTAAAACTCTGTGGTCGTTATAATACACAAGTTGTATTTTAACAGTGTCGTGAGGTCCCATACCACACCCCCAAAGGGTTCCAATCCCCCTACCCCAACCCCATAGGGTTCCAATCCCCCTACCCCAACCCCAAAGGAAGCCCCGGTCCTCAAAGGTCCCCCAAGCTCCCAAAGGGCCCCCAGACCCCCAAAGACCCCTGAACCCCCATTATAATACTTTTTAAGGCTCTATTATATCTTTTCAGAACAAATTATTATTTTAGGGAATTATTTCGGTGAAACACATAGACAAATTTCAAAATATGATTTTGAAGAGATTTTAGAAGAAGATTTGAGGGTCAAAC